>JAXGGA010005512.1:0-77619 GCA_038373865.1 Uloborus plumipes
TGAAATGCTGACAGTGAAAACGTAATGGAATAAAAACAAGTTGTTTTTCTCCGAGAAGAACAAGCGTCGAAAAGAATGAAACATTGCAATCTATCATGTTTCACTTGCTTTTTCCCAGGAGAGATTCTATGCGCAAAAAGAGTAAAATTGAGAAATTATATCGCTCGTACAGTTTGCGTGTACATTATTTTCTTCCCGGCGCGCTCCTTAAGTCATGTGCATTGCTTATTTTCGAAGTTGAATGCAGTGGCGCCGAATGGGAGGTCACGAGAGGTCGTTCTGGCTCTGACCTCTCTAAAATTTCCTTATTTGGCAAATTTTGCAGACGATTCGGCAAATTTGAGAACAAAACTGAGAAAAACTGCGATTATGTTTTCTTTCTTGAAATTTTTCAGGTTGTTTTTCATTGGTGCATATAATGTTATTATTAGCCGGCTACCTTGTCCGGTGGTCTGAGAAGTCTTACTCTGAGGCGGAGGTTCCGGGTTCGAAACCGGGCTCGGGAATGCATGCACTTTCCCTCTCCCGTCCTTGTCCTTTGAATGTGTGAATGTGTTGTTGTACTGCGGATGGTTGCCTACCCAATAAACGGGTCCGTGTGGCATGTGGTGTGCACATACTGCGGAAGTCGGACTTTACACCAAATGACGGTGCAGTTCGAAAAGTGAAGCAGGGCACCCCAAGTTGTCAGTATAGCTGGCACAAGACAACAGCAACAAATGTTATTGCTAAATGCTATGTACTGTCTGTCCGTGAAAGCAGCGCCTGGCACTCGTGAACAGTTCCACTAAAAAAAGGGTAGATGGGTTTTAGGTGATAACTTTCCGAAGTTTTCAATTGAAAACTTGCACTTGCTATATCCTTTTGACATATTCGACTAAGCTATGCATTTGAAATTAGCATCGTCCCACGTTGTTTGATACGGCTCCAAATGCTCCTCATTAATTATTCTTCCCCTTAGTGTTATCTTACCTAACACCCCTACTTTAGTAAGATCTAAGAAGACCTGACACATGCGTAAATACGCGGAAGGTTTTATCTGAGATCAGACATTATGTTGCAAATTGAGAAATCCCCCCCCCCTCCCAAAAATTTTAGTTGGGGAAGCCCCTAGTTAAATATGTAATTTTTTGCTTAATCAATTTACAGTAAACGAGACATTTTTGCGCATTCATTTGCACTCCGTACCTAAAATTTTTGACTTTGGTTTTTAATTCTGGTATACAGTAGACTCAGGCTACAACGCGATTCGACATCCGGAGTTTTCACGAGTTACTAAATTTAGAGCTAAAGCTAATACCCTATCCGCAACACAAACATTTTCGGAAAGGAATCATGGGGCGTAAGCATCGGCTTCGTTATTAGCTGCTTGAATGTATTTCAACGCTTTAGCATCACTGAAAGCGGAAGTTCCCGCACCATACTAGTCTAAGCAAAGAAAAGGTGAAGGTCCTCGAAATGCAGGTGAACACTGATAACGATCCGATGATCCGATCACCTGGTGTTTGACGTGCATGTGTATCTGTGTATTTGTCTGTGGCACGCTGCAGCTTAAACGGATGGACGAATTTTGAAAAAAAAAAAAAAAAAATATTCGAAAGGGGAGTTGATCGAGAGTGTTCTTAGCTAGGTTGCGTCTTCGGGTGGTATTAATTAACGAAGATATTCATTGAAAACTTTTAAAAGTTTTTTTGGGATTTTAGCAGTGAAAACGTGTTTCAAAACTTAAAAAAATAGCACCAAATGAAAGAGAAAATTTTTCTGCTTCTGATACGATGTAACTGGATCTTCCATGTTCGATAGAACGCGAGTTATAGCGTTTTTTAGCAAATACAGGTTAGCCTTTATTCAAGCGATTGGAACCGTTGTAATTGTTGGCTAATGAGAAAAAATAAAACTCAATGATTTAAAATGTTTATCTGTTGCCAGTTTCTATTCGTAAGCAATTTAAATACTTGTAATTGATTTTAGTGTGAGCATTTTCAATTTTCGCTTTTTATTCTGCTTTTGCGATTAGCAAATTTTACTAGTAAGGATTACTTTTCTTTTTCCGTGTTTACCATGTCTTCAGGAGCGCCCCGATGGAAGGTCACGGAGGTCACTGTGACCTCCCAATAATTTTCATATTCGGCACATTTTGCAGACGATTCGGCAATTTGAAGACAAAAATTGCAACATTGAGATCATTTGTTCTGTTTAGTTTTTCGGATTGTTTTTTAAAAGATGCCTAATGTTTTTTCTCACTAAATGTTATGCATGTACGACATGTATGTATGCTTGTATTTTATCATTCGGTGAAATTGGAACTCCATTCAGCAAATTGATAATTTTCCCCCTCCCAAAAATTTTAGTTCGGGGCGCCCCTGCATATCTTTTCGAAAACAAATAAATATACTTGGATTTAACATGCTTTCTGACCAGTGAAGTCCGTTTCAATATGAGATTGGCGATCAGGGTCGGGGGTTGTTTGAATTTTTAATTTAATCTTAGCACTTGTTTAGGATGTCTCCTGGGCGGTTAAATTAAAAGCGTTGCATTTATAATTATTATTGTTATTGCATACACTGTAAAAATGAATGTTGTTTTTACAATATATAATACAGCTAATTTTACAGTAATAAACTGTAAAACGACTAATTTCACAGTAGTAAACTGTAAAATTGCTAATTTCACAGTAATAAACTCTAAAATTGCAAGTTTACAGTTTATTACTGCGCATTTTAGAGTTTTAAACTGGAACCTCTGCTGCCAGTATTAGTGTTGTTTTTACAGTATAATACAGCTATTTTTTTGGTAATAAACTGTAAAATTGTTAATTTTTACAATAATGAACTGCAAAATAGCTAGTTTTACAGTTTATTACTGCTCTTTTACAGTTTTAAGCTGAAACCTCTGTTTTTAGTATTATATTGTAAAAACAACTTATTTTTTTTAGTGTACTGTATATAAAGTCTTGCACTTTATTTCTCTCTATCACAATAATCACTGATTTTGTGCATTTTATCGTTGGGGAATGTGAGGCAAAGTGAAATAGTTGAGATAACTCACCTGTTTCAAAATGAACAAATTGGAAAATTTTTCGGAAACTTATTGCACATGAAGGAGGAAAAATGTGTTTTGAATAACAACTCGTGCTAAAATATTATTTTTCATTTTTGGTAGTTGTATTGCACCTTCAAAAAAGGTGGAAATTTTTCACCTGAAAAAAACATAGGGCAAAGGGGAAAATACAATATTTTTGTAATGAAACATTTTCTATTTGATGAGTTACAGTAATTTTCATCAAATGAATGCCTAAATAAACGAATAAACGAATTATTAATGTAAAATAAACAAAAAAAATTAATATATGAGAAAAAGAAATGTGTGAATAAAATAGAGAATGAAAAACAAAGTAAGGGAATGAATGAACAATTAAGTGAATTATTTAGTGAAAGAATGTGAATAAATTAATAAATTAAGAAATACGTACCTGATTTAATAAATGAATGCATAAGCAAACGAAATGAACTATTTCACTTTGCCCCTCGTGCACTTGACAAATTACATTGAACATTTAAAATCAAAGCATGCCTAATATAAACTAAATAAGAACTGCGCTGGAAATTAGTAGATATCAATCAATAGTAAAAATGATAATTACAAAATTTTTATCAGTTTTTTAATAACGAGAATTATTTTTAAAAAACCACGAATATTACAATAAAAGTATCAAATTTCAAAAATGAATTGTACATTTTTTTCATTGACTTTTTTTTTTTGACAGGAATGAACTATGTGTAGAAGCTTAGTTAAAATATTGCTAGATAGTTGGCTCTGCAAACTATACAAATATTTTGCCAGTTCACTTTGCTCTCGTTATTTCACTTTGTCCAATAAAAGGCTTTGGCTGGATTTTTTTTTAAATTAACCTTAAGCATTGTTTGTTGTTGCAATACAACAAGAAACCATTAGTCCTTATTTTTTTCAAACCAAAACCTAAATTTAAGAAATTTTAAGTTTTCTGAAATTTTTAAAAAGTGCACTTAATGGGTTTCTGAAATAAACGATTCAATTAGGATAAAATAATGTTCATTTGTCCCAGAGAAAATGTGTTGCAGTTATTAGTTGACTAAGCCAATGCAAACTTGTTCTTTTCGCTTATAGCTTGATGGTCTCATCTATAACACAATATGCCACTTTTGCCATGGAGAGTAGGAAAAAAAAATCCATCTGAGTTAAATTGAAAATAAGGGGCCACGTGGGCCTAGAGATAGAGTACTCTCCTCGTAAGCAAGTGGTCGCGGGTTCGAATCCCGCCTTGCCCATGGATGTTATTTCGTCCTCTCTGTGCCGTAAATCTGTCTTGTCAGGAGGCAAAGTGCATAGTAGGCAGTCCTCATGTATGTTGAAGCTGATGGTTTCTGAAAAAAAAAAATAAATAAAAATAAAAATAAGATTCACTGAGGCAAAAGAGTTGGCTAATTTGCAATTTTTTTTTCTAGACAAAAGAGCCACTGCTAAAATGCATAAATTTCATTTTTGTGGATTTTCTAAAAGGGGATCAATAAGCTCCATGTTCTTGGTCTGAAAAAATGCTATAATTTTTCTCTTTACAACAAAAAATAAACGAAGTAAAAATAAATATGAACTGAAAAAATAACATTATTAGGTGAGTTCAATTTATTACTCCATTCTTCCTGAAGACAATTCGAAAAGAAAATAAATTAATAAAGTTGAAAACTTATGAAAATTACTTATCACTAAACAGATAGCAAAAAAAAATTGTTTCTGAAATAAAATTTGTTCAATACAACCAGATTGAAGTTATGGACGTCCGAAACTGGTTTTAGACAGAACAGGCGGGATTTACAGTCCAAAACTGTTAAAGACTGTCCGAAACTGTTTTAAACTGTTCAAAAATATGCTGAAAGTAAGTGGATTCTGGATTAATATAATCAGTTTGTATTTACTGCAATATTTGTGATGCATAAATATAAATGCTAATTAGTTCTAATTAATAAATATTTTATAATGTTTTTTCCAGGAAAATTAATATTAAAATCGAAAAAAATACTACTAATATTTGAAGTGAAATAAAAAAATTGCCAGTAACACTGCTACCTAAAATTTCCTTATGTAAGAGTTGGAAATGTAATAAAAAGAAATTTCCATAACTACGAAAGTAACTAATTTCAGTCATATTTATATTTTTGGCGAAAAATAGCTCAACTTTTTCTTAAAGGTTTCTGTATGATATTGTTTTACACGATGTTTATAAAAAAAAAAAACTTTAAATCCTAGATTGAAAAATAAGTTGCTGACATGCACTACATTTCAGAGCTAATGATTTTTTTTAATTATGGTTATTTAATGTTGAAATGGCTCTAAAGTTATTTCATCACCATAGTCAAGAGAAGAAAAACTACAATAAAACTTTCTTTTCAGTTGACAAACTGTCATTTAATGCTTTTTCGTCAATTATTGCACTATATTTTGAGCCCCCTCATATGTACATCTTTGTACAAAGTTTGGTAACTGTTAAAACAAGATTACTTTTAAACTCATGAGTACTATGCTATGCACCGCCAACTTGGTTATTTCATGGATGAAATATCAGAGACCACATGAATGAAATAATAACCGCGAGTTGGCGATGTATTGCATGTTCCTGCCTTAGTGCCTTAACCCTTGCTTAGGGGCGGTTACTCACTGCTTTATATCATGAGTACTAATTGAAATTTTTAGTGAAAAATTGCAATTTCTATGTAACTAGATTAGAATAAGGTGCAAAGTACTTAATGTATTTTTACCTACATATTTGTATGTTTGTATTCAGTAAATAAGTTTTAACTTACTCTTTTTAATTCATAAAATATTTCTTTTGCAGATTTTATTCTGTTTTTGACACTTGCTTACAAAATACAGTTTCATTAAAATTTAGTTTTTGGACACTATTGGACACAAGGGTATTGAGACTGGTCTAACAACGTACCCCGCGGTTCAACGTGCCCCTCCCCCTACTTTGTAGTATGCGTTTTTTGTACTTTGTCCTTCATTCAAAACGAATTTAATTTTATTTATTTGATTTTAAAATATAAATAATAATTATAACGAATATTTTTTTACTGTGAGAAAAGATCAAATTATTTTTTTAATTAAAAAAAATGTTTTTTCTTCAAAAAGGGTGGGGGGTGTAAATGCGCCCTCCACCAGAGCCCATGGCTCTTTAGCATTTTATTCTGTATTTTTTCTTCCCCCAGGGAAAAATTACCCTTGTCCTAGTATTTATACTTTACTTTAATGTGTAACTATTTGCACATGGATTTACAAACTTAGTAAACATTTTATATACATTTTAAATAATATGTTTTTGTAAGAGTCGATGAATAAGGATCTGAATAGAAGTAATTTTAATATCAATGAACGATTATTAAATCAGAATTTTCCTGTCACTTTGTTTATTTTTGTTTCGTAATGGGATGCAAAATGTCCCAGTGGTATATCGAAAGTGAGTTTTTTTCCCAGGTGAATTTCTTTTCCTCTTAATTATTACTGTTCCAAAAAAGTAGGCTACAATTTAACTACATATTATACCACAAAAGCAATTAGAAATGATTTACTGCAGCCGAAGGTCAAGATTTTTATAGCCAAAAACAAGTCAAAATGCGCACAAAGATGTTTCAAACTTCTTTTTGTATATTACTATTCTATAGAATTATATTATTAGTATTTGTATGTTCTGCTCAAACTGATCTCACTTTTGGAACAGCTTTAAAAAACACGAAGTTTTATGAAAACTCTAAACAAAATTTATATTACGAGGAAAAAAAAAAATAAATAAATGCTGCTCAGTGACAGTTAAAGAAAAATTATTTCATTGTAATACATTGTATATTGAATCTGGCTTCATGTCTCCCACAATGGAGGCATGTGTTGTCATTTCTGAGTGGAAGTATTGATTCCGTCTTTTTTTTCTATAATACGGGGATGTGTGATTGGATGATACAACATATGATTTCATAATTAGCACATGTGATTCTTCAAATTTTCAATAACCATGTTCATTGGGAAACTTTTAATAGTTCTCTATTTCCTTTAATGTAATACGAAACGGTAGTTAAAGCTAAATTTGTCTCGTGGACTATCACGTGACCTGTATGTTTGTATGTTGCTCTGCATTTCATAATGGCGGCAAGAAAATGTGTCTAGGAAGAGATAGTTTTGACCTGCCAACGGAATTGAAATGAACGGACACATTAAAACTATAATTTTACCAAAAGCAGAGAATATGCATTTCAAGCATCAGCTTGCGTCTTACGTTAGGTAAAGTATTTGAAAAAAAAAAAATCAATTTTTTAGAACTTAAGAAAGTTTTCAAAGTTGCATGCACTTACGTGTTAAGTTGAATCGTCTGCTTTAAAGGTAAAATATCGACAAATAAGACATGTTTATAGTTGAATTATTGACATATTATCGATTGTTCGTTGTTAGTTTTTTAAAAATTATCTTGTTTTGAGCTATGATCCGGAACTACACTGTAAATAACATATGCACTATTACTAGTAAACAATTGTTTACTCCGTACATTTGCATACATAAATTTGTAGGGTAAAGATCCATATTAAATCTTTATTTAATGAAACATCATTCGTGTTTCGGTGAAAGTTTCTGAGGCTATCGTTCAATTTATGGAATAATAGTTTCATGAAATAGGCTTAATAAAGTTCAAAAGTTATACACAACACAAGAACCTGGAAGTTGATTGTAAACAAACACATAACGGAAGTGTTCTTGTGTTTGCTTGATCTTTTAGTATTTCATTCCTCATCATCATTTCTAATTCATTTCACTTCTTAAAATACATTAAATGATCATTTTAAATTAATATCTATGTTTACTTAAAAAAAATGATAAGTTAATTTTCCTCATTACACGGAATCGTTTTTTTTCAGCATGAGCCATACTTTTTGAGTCAATGCTAATTAAAATAAATTTCATTTGAACACATCGAATTTCATACTTCTCAACATAGTCACTTCATTTCATTTATACGTCCAATAAATATTCATTTTTCTTTAAATAAATATATTAATTCATTCGTTAATAAGTAACTTCATTTGAGAAATGAAGTTATCGTTATTGAATAATTGTACAAGTTATGTGCTTTATCTGCAGTATCCATTTTAATATAGTTAATTGCAAACATAATTTCATACACAACAATACAGTGTTTTTCTTCATGAATTTCGCTAACAAAATCCTCAAAGTGTTACTAATTTTAGAGTTATTTATGCCAAATTTTATATTGAACACCCTTTATAAGTGCCATAAAATACGAATATAACAAGTGTTACTTTGCATGTGGGTATACAAACATGCATTCATTCTTTTGAGTTGTTAAAAATGCGTTTGATATTTAAGAGGGGTGATACTATGTAAATGTATACATCAGATATTTTTCTCTTCATTTAATAGATACATCATTTTTTACATTTTCTCATGTTAATGCCCATAAAGCAGCACTCTTCTATTTAAAGAATATGTTGTAATAAAAATCAGTTGAATATAGAAATAAAGCTTGATTTCATTGATCATATTAATTTTACGAGAAATTAGATCAAACTTTTTCAGAAAGAAAAGTCTGGTTTTGGCTCTGCATTTTTAATATTTTTACAATAAAAAAAAATCAAATGTATCGGGGGCAACTTACCCCTCCCCTAACTACAGCCCTGCATACGTTTTATAAGAAATATGTTCTGTAACTTTTTTGAACTGAGCACAATTTTGAATTGAATAACTCATATACATGTTGAGTTTAGCATATAAATTGTTTTTTCATGTTCCTCGAGTTACATTAAGATATTTTTCGTTTAAATGTGTCAAGGGCAGATACAAGGGAGGGGCGACGGGGGCGATCGCCCCTCCCTTGAGGGACTCTTCTCCAGCAGGTTTTAGATTTTGAAGTTCAAAACAGGCAATTTTAGTTTATCTTTAATGATATTAAGGGAAAGGGTGTGGAGTTTCGGGGCTCTGAGCTGGAAATTTTTTGAAATAAAGGACCAAAACATTTGTAGTCACCATGTGTTAAAAGGATGCATAGCGAAAAAAATGGGCAAGTAAGAAAAAAAAAATCAATCGCCCCTCCCTTAAAACATTTCTGGATCCGCCCTTGAAATGTGTAATCCTCTTTGTTATACTTGAATATTCAAAAAAAAAAAAAAATTGTTTACCTACACACTGGGGCATGTATGGCATATGTTTGTCTGTGTAGCTATGCAAAGGAGATTATGCTTGTGTGGTCTTATGTGCTATTTAAGGCAGTGTTAGAAATAGGAATTTAAATCTAGGCTTCATTATGACACTTAGCATAAATTTCTAGGCGTCAAAATGATTAAACTAGGTACCATATTTAATGACCTAACATATGTATATATATACAGGGTGTCCACTCCAATCGTGGACCAATAGCTAATTTCTAAACCGTTAGAGATAAGCATATAGTTTATTTAGGAAAAAATCTCAAAATTATGAAAGGAATTTGGGGTCTATTCAATGTTTTTCAAAAAATCAAATTTTGAAAGAATTACGAAATTTAAATTTTTATACAGCCCCCCAGTCCTATCAATCATATTTAGTAAAACATTCTTGACACTGTAACGTTTAAAACTAAAAAAAAATCACTGTTCTACCACAAAAATTGACCGAGTTATGACGTTTTGAAAAATCAAGATTTTGAAGGATTTCGCATACGGTCCCTTAAGCGATCTCTCGATGACGTCATGAAATAATGCAAAATCTTGATTTTTCAAAACGTCATAACTCGGTCAATTTTTGTGGTAGAAGAGTGATTTTTTTTTTAGTTTTAAACGTTACAGTGTCAAGAATGTTTTACTAAATATGATTGATAGGACTGGGGGGCTGTATGAAAATTTAAATTTCGTAACTCTTTCAAAATTTGATTTTTTGAAAAACATTGAATAGACCCAAAATTCCTTTCATAATTTTGAGATTTTTTCCTAAATAAACTATATGCTTATCTCTAACGGTTTAGAAATTAGCTATTGGTCCATGATTGGAGTGGACACCCTGTATATCTTAATATAATTTAAAAAAATATCAAATTTAAACGTTGCTGATAGTGTATTACAAAGATCTATAAAATATGTAAAAGAAACTAGTGTTTAAAAAACAAAATTGTTTGCATTTTAAAATTACCTCTACCAATTTATTATTCAAATCTTAGTTATGATGAGTAGAGGAGAGAAAACTTTAGGCGTCAAATTTGGCACCTAGAGTCGGAAATCTAGGCGTGAACTCCAAAATTCTGATCGCGAAATAAAACTAACCGCTACTTATCTCTAACACTTGCTTAAGTCAGTGTTAAGAATAAGAATTCAAATTTAAGTGTTATGATGACGCCTAAATTATGTTTCTGGGCATCTAATAAATAATCTAGGTGTCATTTTCGGTGAACCAAACATTATACAGTGAAATTTAGTTAAGTCTGACGTCAATGAGCGGAAAACTTTGACTAGCCAAAATGAATATTTATTCCTGTCTGCCAGAACGGGGAACTTATTTTATTTATCTTCCACAAGCAGATTTTCTTTGAGATAAAATATTCCATAAGCGAAATTTTAATTCATGATCGTTACACATGAAATTATCCTTGCTAACGAATTTCTTTAAGCTGCAATTTTTTTTCTTCTCCTAAATAGTATTAAGCAAAAAGATAGAAACTATCGCCTGAGAGTAAATTGAGATAGAAATTGGCAGTTGAGCAATTATTTTCAAGATTTTGCAATATTTTAGAAGGCTGCTGATCCTTCCAAGAATGTTTTTTTTTTTTTTTTTTTGCATGTTTGTGTATTTTCGAGTGCTTGTGGTACCGTTTTATTGATTTTAAATGTTTGAGATGGAATTTGAAACATAGCTAAGAGAAAACTTTAAGCTTGCAAGAAAAAATTGAATTTGATTTGAATTTGGCATAGCAAAGAAGAATAATACATTGAAGTTTGGTGTGCCTCCAAGTACAACAATTTATGAAAAATTGACGTGTTTCTATTGTTGGTGCAACATAAAATGATAGTGCAGAAATAGCAGCAGAGGTTTTGGGCATCTTCATAGAATACCTTCTTAATATTTACCACTCCTTCTTTTGTCTTAAATGTTACTCATATAAGTTTAACGAATTTCAGTGGTAATATGTTATTTTAGTTTTGTTTCGATATTCAATAAGCCGAATGTTTGGTAACTTGAATTTTTCTGCATTCTTTGCAACTTTGACTTTTTGAAATTTCACTGTACTGTCTGTTTGCGTTTTGTGCGCCTGGGAGCTACGGACGCTTCTATCTGAAAAAGGGGAGTTAGGTTTTGGATGCGCACTACCCGACGCCTTCAGCTTTTGTTCGCTTACTACTTCCTTGTTGCTTTTCCCCCTATTTCGAGAAAGTCCAAAGAGACTTGGCGCGTGCGCAGATGAGGCGAAGGTCGCACGAAAAAATTTTAGACAGTATGTATCCGAATATTTAAAAAAAAATGTAATGAATAGCAATATTTTTTTTGAGCAATTATTTTATGACATAAACTTGATAAATATGTTGTAGATATTTTTACAACAGTTGATAGAAAAATCATCAAAATGTATAATCAACAAAAACCTAAATTTTGGTTGTAACCAAGAATAACATAAATCTTCCCATGACATGGGAAAATAAACAAAAAGATGAATTTTTATAGTTTGTTATTGAGTAGAATATTATACAGATGTCTAAATGAAAAAGGGCATTTAGATTTTTTTAAATTTCCATATTGTAATAATGTCTCCAAATTTATGAAATCGTTACACAAAATTAGCCGAATAGGGATATATTTGGAGGTTCACAGTACTCTCGTGCGATCTTCCATCAGGGCATCTCCGATAGCAATCATCAGGATAATTATTAATAAATTTAACAAAGTAATTTCAACGCTGAATTAGGGCTTAATTTCGAGCAAAAAAATAAATTAACCTTACAGTCAATTTTTCTTATTTTTGCACGTAAATACGTGGAATCCTTCCTTGCAGGGGATATTTAAAAATAAAAACTTTAAAATGACAAATTAACTTGAAGAAAAAGAAAGAATAGACAATTCTCAGCAATATTTCATGTTCTAATGAGCTAATTTATTAATATAAACCACTTTTTGATTTTTTTGTTCAATTCTCAAACCGAAAAGTAGTGAAGGAGTGACTACATTTTAAAAGTTGTTTGTTGTCACTACATTTAAAAAAATATATTTGTAGTTAACTGCATTTGTAATAAAGTATTTGTAGTTTGCTACGTAGTTTTTCCTACCATTGATTTAATGTATAGCACTGTATTGTAACATTTTTAAAAAGTTTATTTTAAAGTTTACTGGTCAGCTACTTTTTTTTTTATGAAGAGAAACTTTATTAAAATTATTCTGTTATTTTTGTGTACTACAAATTAATGTGTAATACCATGTAAATATGCATTATAGTAGTGATTAAAGTGAGTTAATTTTGTTGCATTATATTTTTATAGTTTCAGTAGAAAATATAAAATTAGTTTTAATTGTTTAAATTTTTTATATTTTATTTTACTTACAGAAGCAATAGTGCTTGAAATTTCTTAAGTATGGCATCATCAGCGAAACGAAGAACCAAAGGAAGCAAAGGTATGATACAGTATTTATCATAATTTATAAAATGACATTTCATTTTAACTTCTGAAAAAAATGTTTCATTCTCTTTAAATTTGTATTTATCTCACTTTGAGGTTCCATAAATTATATAGCCTCGCTTCTTTATAGTGAAGTCGTATATAGTGAATTTATGGCTTTAATTTAATAACTTCAACTCTGCCTTCAGGTTGTGCTCAGTGATTATAAATTTTTTAGCTTGCAATTACAAATGCAGTAACATTTTAATGGTCCGTACGACTTCGCTATAAATGGGCCCGATTGTGCATGGAACTGAAAAAGCCTTTTATTTAAAATTTCTTTTATCATGTTTTACAAACTTGTTCTTTTTCCTCATTGTTTTCAAGAGCAATATACTACAAATGTGTGGATCATTATTGTAAAAAAAATATGTAAATCCTTGTTTTATATAATTTGCTAGTTTTTTACCAATTATTAATATTATTATTATTTTGCTTCAGTTATCTCTTTCATGCTTTTCATTCAACCGTAACCATTGTGAAAATAATGCAAATTCAAAGTAAAATGGTTTCAAATTACGGGAAAAGTAGTCCTTCAGAATCTCATTTTTACTTCTTCAAAACTCCTTCGTTTTATTTATAAAATTGAGTATGAACTCTGTTTGAACTAGTTTGTAAATGTGGCTTGTTTTGTTAGCATTATTCCAAGTAACTACCAATTGTGAACAGTATCATTTAATGTTTCAATAGAAAAAAATATATATGTTGACCTATTTGTTTTGTGATAACTGGTAATGGACAGAAGCTTGTATTTTAACATAGCAAAGGTTTAAAGTATAATTTACCAATATATGTTGTTTAATTTTTGAACAGCTCTATCTATTATAACGAATAATTTATATCTGCTTTTAGCTTCCGATGGGAAAAGAAAACGGAAACACAGTGGGAGTGATGAAGATGGTCCAGGTGTGTAAAATAGCTATTTATTTCTGTGTAGTACATAGTATAGGCTCAAACAAAATTGAATGTTTGTAAGACCAAGTACATTAGCACTGATTGTTGGCTTAATAGTTTTTTTTTTTTGTTCGTTGTAATGTGATTCAAACAATGTAATGGAAATTAAAACTTGTAGTACAGTCATTTGGTCGAAAAAAAGGGGGTTACCTGGAAAGTTTTCCGGGAGTTTTGAAAATTGGTAGTATTATAGATTTCGATGTGCTCGTTTCGAATTTCCACTTTGCCACCTCGTATCTTTGCCGCTCGCGCCGCCATATTGAAAAAATGGCGTCTAAAAGAGGTATTTCGAACATATCTCTTTTTTGACATTGTACGATAAAAACATTAATAGACAAAATAAACTAGAGAAAATTTCCTACAATTTATGTCATTACAACTTTCTCGTAAAATCAATACGTTTCAAAGTACGAGCGTCGCAAAGTTATTATTATCACGCGTTATCGCAGAATAACTCGATTTAGTGCAGTAGAAATAAACTGAAAAGCACCTTGGAGTCGAACAAATTGCAACAGAAACAATTCCTGTTGGAAATGGTAGGAAATAGGCTCCTAATGAACAAACTAAAAGTATACATCCGTACTAGTGGGACAAATATGTGTTTTGGCCGCCATCTTGAAAAATCATGAAAACATTTCAAAAATTCAAAAAAATTATGTGCGGTATCAAATTAAAGGAAATTTTAAGCTGAAAAGGGATAAAACATGGAATATTTGAAGTGAAGTGATGATACTAAAAGTATGCACCCGTACTGTGGTGCAAAATGTGGTTTTTTTCGGCCGCCATCTTGAAAAATCCGAAAAAAATCAAAAATTAAAAAAAAAATAATGTGTGGTACCAAATGAAAGGAAATTTCATGCTAAAAAGGAATATAATATCTGACATATAAATGGTGAATATACTAAAAATATACACCCGTACTGTCGTGCAAAATAAGTTTTTTTTTTTTGGTCGCCATCTTGGAAAAGCGTAGATTTTTTTTTTTTTTTAAATAAAACCTATCATATGCAGTATCAAATGAAAGGAAATTTCTCATTAGAAAATTATATTCATGGGAGTTTTCAAGAGAAGTTATAGGTGAAAAATGGTAAAGCAATTAAGCGTGCAACTTGGATTTTGAGCCATTCTAGTTGCAGTGAAATGTTCACTACACTTCCTGACCAGTGCTTCATGCATTGGTAGTGAACAGCATACCTATTTGACAGATGTAAGGATGACAAGAGATCTGAAAGACATAAAAAAAGTAATGCGATTCTTCGTAGACCACAATCTATTTGCTGTGTTTTCATTTCATTGATGGTACATTTTTAACGGTATAACGAATAGCAAAAGCAAAGTTACTGCAGAAAATGCACATGTCTTTGGAAGAAACATCCAAGGTAAATTCACCAGCAAGTGTTTTAAAGAACAAACGTTAATGAAACTAAACCAAGCAGTAACAATGAAAGTACTGACAAAAGGAATTGTTATTGCTGGTGAGATTCCACTACGTAGATCCACGTCTCTAAACACACAAGATGCTTGCCTGTAATTCTTTAGACAATCGCGCTCAAGAAGCAAGTGCATTTTTCAGTTACGAATTATCTGTTCCACCAACTGCACTATTTGACCGTTGTACTCAGAAAATGAGAAAAACAGATAAATCTTTATTGGTAAAGTCAGTAGATACCTTGAATGTCAATACGTTACATTTGTATCAATTTCCTACGTTCTTGATGGAGGTGCATTAGTTCACCCGTTACCATGGCCTGCTTCTGCAACATTTAAAGATGGTAGAAGTCAACACGAGGCATATGTTAATAAAAGATATGGAAACTGTATGGATAAATTGTTAAAAAAAACCCACACAAACTGCGGTTTAAAAAACCGCACAAACACCTGACACATTTTGGATTTGGATGACGATGCTATTTCATTTTAATGGATATAAATATTTTATTTTGTGAAAACTTCTTTAATTACATGATTTTTTCAAATTATAGATTTTTTTAATCTTTCAATTTAACTTTTTAAGGAAATGTATTTATTTAACTTCAATAAAGATGGACTTGGAAGCAAATTTATTCACGGTTTTTAAGCCTCTTAATAAGTGATGTTTTTGACACAACAAAAGAATTCAGTGTTTTGAGCCCCATTTCGTTATTTTTTTTTTAAACCAGTCCAAACCAAAAGCACTTTCTTTTTTAGTGCAAAATTATCTTTCATGCGATACCACATATGATAAGTTTTATGTTTTTAAACCAAATCCACTTTTTTCCAAGATGGCGACTAAAAAAAGGATATCTCGCTAGAGTACGGGTGTATACTCTTATACTGCTCCCTTCACTTGAAATATCAAATGTTATATTCCTTTTTAGCATGAAATTTCCTTTCATTTGATGTCACACATTTTTTTTTTTTTTTTAAATTTTCGATTTTTCTTTCGGATTTTTCAAGATTCACTTCACTTCAAATATCCCATAATTCATCCCTTTTCAGCTTAAAATTTCCTTTCATTTGAAACCACACATAGTTTTTTTTTTAATTTTTTTAATTTTTTCATGATTTTTCAAGATGGCGGCAAAAACACATATTTGTCCCACTAGTACGGATGTATACTTTTAGTATACTCATTAGGAGCCTATTTCCTACCATTTCTAACTGGAATTGTTTCTGTTGCAATTTGTTCGACTCCAATGTGTTTTTCAGTTTGTTTCTACTGCACTAAATCGAGTTAATCTGCGATAACGCTTGATAATAATACTTTGCGATGCTCGTACGTCGAAACGTATTGATTTTACGAAAAAGTTGTAAGGACATAAATTGTAGGAAATTTTCTCTAGTTTATTTTGTACATTAATGTTTTTATCGTACAATAAGTCAAAAAAGAGATATATTCGAAATACCTCTTTTAGACGCCATTTTTTCAATATGGCGGCGCGAGCGGCAAAGATACGAGGTGGCAAAGTAGAAATTCGAAACGAGCACATCAAAATCTATAAAACTACCAATTTTCAAAACTCCCGGAAAACTTTCCAGGTAAAACTACCAAATGACTGGACTATTGACTGAACATTCATTTTGTTATAAAGCATATCTTGTTGTATTGTATTCGCTGTAATGAAATTTCAATGTATGTATACGTGTGAGCGTTTATGACATTTACTCTAAAAGGATTTTTTTTAAATACTTTTGTGACAATATTGTATAAAGCTTTTCTTTTTTGATTTTTAATGATCTGCATATTATGGTGTTAAAATGTTTTTATGGCTTCTCATATATTATTCATTTTAAAATTTATTCCTTTATCTCAGCTGTTTGTAAACTGGGCTATCTGGTTGTCGTTGCAAGCAGTATTTGAGTAAAAACCTTAAAAAGGGAAACATTATTTATTGGTTGAAATAACACATAATCAGCATTAGAGCAATGCATTTCAATGAGAAAAAACTTTAAATTCGAGAAAACGATAAGCACCAGACTTGAAATCAGGCTTCTACTCTATGTATTAGCAATATCTATGTTTTCATGCTGTGCACATTATCAAACATATCATAAGCATGTGTTAAATTTTTGCTTTTTTTCCTTTTTAGCTTTTCTCTCTTCCAAGTATGCAGAACCACCTACTTCCAAAATATATAATAGTCGATTTTTGACCAATGCTCCAGCTGAAGTAAGCTCACTGAGTTTGAATTACTATGTACTATTTCAGTTTTATTTATTCATATTTAATTAGCTTGACATTTTTGGACATACTGTCAGCCCCGCTTAATCGAATAATAGAGAAACAAATACCCTGCTTATACAAATAAAACCAAACCTGTTCTTTACCCAGAGACACAACGTTAAAGATTCTCGCTTAATTGAATAATGTTCCTGGTTCCAAGTGATATTAGTCAGCTTTCTGAAACATTTTTGCTGAGAAAATTTTTAAATAAATTTTGTAAGAACAATATTATTTGAGTAAAACTAAAATAATATTTTCCGCCAACAGGGGGTGAGAAAACAACACATTCTATCAAAACATTTCCACAATTCTATCTAATTTTTTTTGTTGCTGCTATTTAAGAAACAAGGAATAGGGCACACAATACTTAAATTAAAAAACAAAGAAATATAAACGTTGCAGACTATAATAAATTGTTAATTAATTTGTGTGAAACATGACAGACGAGATGGAAAAAATTAGTTAAAGAAATGTTACTGAATGACTTTGAGCCAAAATGCCACTATTATGGACTTTTTCAAAAAATACAGGTGCCAAAAGATTATTTTATTGCAAGTTTAAAGTTACTTTTTTATTCCATAAATACTAACAATTTGTATACTTAATTATAATACTATTTTTTGTTTACTTATCTTAGTCCCAAAACTTTTTACTGCTAATTATTTTCTTTATATAGGTATCAATTTATTGTTATGTTTTAAGAGGTAGTTAATATCAACTTGTAAAGGTAAAGGGAATTTCTCTGCTTCATCAAATGCCCCACCTAATCAAATAACATTTCTTGAAACCAGCCGTATTTGTTTAAGCAGGTCCAACGATACTGGGAAAAGCTTTTGATTGATTTGTTTTCAGTATCTCGTCTCTCTCTATTGCTCATCTCTATCTATTGACACATTTTCTTGTGTGTTATTCCCCCCTTGACAAATATTTGATTAAGCATCTAAAAGAATGTTATAAGTTAATAAAATAAATCAAGATAATGGTTTTGTATGAAGCATAAGTATTTTGTACCTTTTTCAATGATGTTTTTTTTTTAACCATAGCAACGGTTTGATACCAGGAAAATTAATGTTGCCAGTATGAAGAAGTTGAAATTTAAAGCTGATTTGTAATGGACACCCTTTTTTAAATTTACTGTTTGCTTACCTGGTTCTAGTTATGTTTCCATGGAGTGGACTTGTTTACTTATGTTGTAAATCACCTCTTATTTCAGTTATTTCGTAAAGATCTCATAAGTGCAATGAAACTACCTGATAGTGAACAACTTACTACTGATGAATATTGGTTAATTGAAGATCCTTGGAAACCAGAATGGGAGAAAGGTGTTCAGGTGCCGGTTTATCCAGAAGCATTGCCAGAACCATCACTACGGTAAAGTTTCATTTTTTTCCCTTATTTCAATTCTTTTAATAATAGGGCATTAAAATATTGTTTGTATAAAAAGACAAAAAAAAAAAAAAACTTTTGCTTTAATAGCCCTAAAAAACTATTGTTTTTTCTTTCAGCATTATAAGGAAGAAAAGCAAGGAATCTAATTTCAAGATGTAAGTTTAAATTTGATTTTTATTCACATTTGTTTTGCTTTGTTTTTTGTAAACTGATGTATATTTTGCTTATGAGATGATATATATACTTTAATTATTTGATAGTAATTCTTGAGGATGATTCAAAATTTAATGCATAATTTTTAGTAAAAATACAAGAATTAATTCATTGACATAAAAAAAAAAAACCTTTAATTCTTAAACCATTTGTAGTGCATAAATCAAAGCATGTTTGCTCATATTATAGAAACATTATATGCAATTGAAAATATTAATTTTCAGACATCAAATAAAACTCTTAAAGCACTGAATCTAATTTTAGTATACCAGAAATCGAAAAGGCAAGAGTAATTTTGATTTTTTCAAAAAATATGTAAATGAATAAACTAAGATAAATTGTGATCAGTTTGTTTTTAGTTGATCTGTTCATCAATTTACAGAGTATAGTTATAAATAGTTTTGACAAAAGTATCAAAATATGTGTCTGTCTTAATATTAAGATGGGTGGAATTTACCTTGACTTTCATTGTTACAATTCAATCTTAATCCACAAAATTTTAATTTTGTAGCGCATCTAAAAGTGTTAAATAGTCATTTCTGCTATTTTTTTGCCTGAGAAGTAAACACATTTCCAAAATTTCGCTTGTTACGTGATATGCAGAAAAAATTCAAATTTTCATCGAAATGTGATGATGCTAACAAATGAATATTTCATAAAAAAACAATAACACGGAGAGATAATAAGACTGTTCAAATCAAATTCACTGACTCCTTTAATACTTTGAGAAATAAAAAGCAACAAAGCCAGGACATTAATTGATTTTTTTCACAAACCAACCCGTTTTTCAAGAGTGCTCAGCTATAATGAGCAAATATCATGTTCCCTTTAGTGCTGGTTATAAGTGAAGCAAATTTCATTACAAATGTATCTCAGACTGAATATTTATAATTTTACTTAATGAAAAAGAATAGGAATTCAATTGGAAAACTTAAAAATAGTATTTAGATTCAGTTTTTTTCCGAACATTACCTCACAGTCTGTTTGGTAAAATACTATAAGATGACCCTTTTGTTAATCTTTTCTTAATTACAGCATTTATTTTTATTTAATATTTGCAGTAATTTTAAAAATGTTTTTAAGGAATAGATATGAAAGTATAAATGTGGAATTCTGTTATTGATTAGAGATCAATATTCAATTCATTTATTCCCCAATAGCCCCAAAAAGCTCATTCGTTTTACTCGTGATGCCTTTTTCAACCCTGAACTGCACACCATGAGCTATGCGAATACGCTTGCTGAGCGAACTTGCCGGTATGACATGGATGATGTGGATATGCAATGGCTGAGGCTTGTTAATGAAGAAAGAGAAGATTTTGGTAAAGTTTGACATCTGTCTGTTTATACCTGGTTATTTTTGCACAGGAATACATCTTGAAGAGCCTTTTATCTTGTTTTTCTTAAACCACTTGATATGTTTTTGTTTATGTATGATCACCTGCCTGTTTTAAATCATATTTTTTATGTATGCTCTGACATATAGGGCAATATATTTTTGCTTTTTATTTGCTCTTTGTTTTCTTTATTTGTTTTTTATTCATAGTTTATTTTAGAATTTACCATCAATGAATTTTTTGTTTCTGCAGACTTTTTATATAAATTGATGCATGTCTTGAAGGATTTTCGACAAAAGTTAGGAAGTTAAAATGCAAATTAGCAGTTTACTCATAATACTTATTATGATCTTCAGACCTGTTAAAGATATGAAAATTACTTTACAAATTACCAATGTTCATAACTTTTCAAAACAGCAAATTAATTGCTTTAACTTCAAAATTAAAATTTATTGCTAAAACTCATTAAAATGTGGATTATTGTTTAGAATCAAAATATTTATCAAGCCTCTCTAATTTTGATTACAATGTTATGTTAGCATTGTACATATCTTCAGTACTTATTAGTAACATTTCATCAGAAAGTAGAAAAAAATATTTAAAAGATGTAAATTATTAAATTGTTCTACTTTGAATTATTTAATTATTTTAAAAAGATTGTCATAATGACTTGTAATTGTGCAATTGTTCTTACAGTGCCTGTTATGTAATAGTTTGAATCATTTTTTTCCCCTTTTGTTTATAATATGTATCAGTTGTGGCTCATTCATATGTACTGAAGAGTTCTGGCACAGATACATAATATCAGTAGTTAATATGTGTAATGAAAGCATTTTATTACTTAAAATAAATACTGCATTTATTTTGCTCTGAATGCGAGTTAATGCAAATTGAATCAGCAGTAAATCAGTTCTTAGGCTGCTACTTTAGTGCAGGAGTAAAAGTACTTCTGAAAAACATAAACTAAAAAAAATGAAAAAGAGAGAAAAAATCGGAGTTAAAAACTCAGAAAAAATAAGCTATTGAAGCTTGTATAAAAACTTTTATTGGAATTTTTTACTGAATGAAACATGGAAACTGGATTATCTGTACTCAAAGTTTGTCTCAGCTGTGAGTTTCAATAAATAAAATACAAGTTGACCATTTAAATCCAACATAAGCCCAAATTTGACTTGTAAATTTTGGATTATTTAAAATTATTTTAATTTACATGAAAAATGAAATGAAATTCTTTTTAATTATGTAGGTCTGCAGCCTCTAGAAGAAAATTTTTTTGAGCAAGTGATTGAAGAATTTGAAGCTCAGGTTTGTTTCTGTTAGCTATTTCTGTCACTGAATTTGTTTTGATGTTTAGTTGTATAACTGAATGCAGTGAAACTTTGATGAGCTGAAATTGCAGATAACGAGAAAAAAAACAGAGTTATCGAAAATTGGGCTCATCAGAAATGAAAACCAAATTATAGAATAAAATAAAATGCTGTCGGTTTCAAAAAATATTATTCGAATAAGCGGGGGTCTTTAACATTGCGTCATCGGCATGGGAAATTTTCGGTTCTGAGAAATTTTATTCGTAAAAGCGGGGTATTCGTTTATCCATTATCCGATTAAGCTGGGCCGACAGTACTACCACTGTAACAATTAATGTTTTGTATAGGTTAAAAAAATGAAAGAAGAATAGATCAAAGATAATATATATATATTTAACATAATTCACATTTTAAATAAATATAATAATTCAAGCGTTTGTATAGTTAGGGAAAAAATTAGTTTGTACACATTTTTTTTAAAGGCAAGAATTTTTTTAATTAAAAAAAAAACTTGCAAAACATTGGTTTAAAAAAGATCCACTTGGGCTAGGTAATTTTTGATAGAATGACCCGGGTTTTTTTCTTCATATAATTTGGAGAAGAAAAGCGACTTTTACTTGTCAAGCTGCGTTAACAAGGAAAATTTAACGACGATCATGACATAAAATTTGGCTTATCAAATATTTCGACTCAACAAAATTCGGCTTATCATAAATAAATGTCATTCTCCGTTCACTTTAACGGAAATAAATATTTACTTCTGCTAGTCAACGTTTTCAACTCTTTGAAGTTCAACTTACCAAAGTTTCACTCAATGGTTTTTCTCATTACAACAATGATGGAACTGCGTAAAAAAAATGCATATTTTGTGTTTAAATATGATATTTTTAGTTTCTTAAATTTAAATGACATTTTGCTAAGAAAATGTGTTTAAGAAATTATTTACCATACTATTTTGAAAGTAAAGAAAGAAAAGAGAGACAGTATTTTGTATTTTAAATGTAGACTTACACCACTTATACAATAATTAACATGAATAATGATCTTTCTTATAATTTTAAACATCCCCACTATTCAATATCTACACTATCTAATAAATGCTGTTTTTGTTTAAGTTAATCTACCTTTTTTATGTTATATTGTGGGATGCTGAATTGCAGAATTGAAATAAATGACTCTGTTCCCCTTTTTAATATTTATTGTTATTGTTGATTACTAAAAATTACTCTTATGGTAATACAGTAACCTCTCGATTTATCATTCTTGTTTTTCAAAACAATTGAGACATATATATATTCTCTTTGACCTTTCAATCTTCATTTATAGCAAAATGCACTTGTGCCTTTTTAAAGAAGTCATTTTGACATGACAATGCAAAATGGAGGATTAGGGCTCAGAAATTATTTCTTTCTCTTTTTTCTTCAGAGAAATTCCCCTATAAGGAAAATATTTAGGATTGAGTGGTTGTAATTTAGGGTGACATATTTTCAGAAAGGTCAAAATCATTAAGTTGACATCATCCTATTTTGTTTTAAAGTAAAAATATATTATTATTTTCAAATTCCGTTTGACTCATCTTCTAATTTTGTTACAACTTAACTTTTTGTTGTATGAAAGTAATGTTTTAGGCAATTTTTTTACTTTGAAAGTAAATTATTGCCACAAATTTCAAATTTGAAATGTGTATGCTACAAAATGATATATATATATATATATATATATATATATATGTATATATATATATATATATATATATATGTATATATATATATATATATATATATATATATATATATATATATATATATATATATGTATATATATATATATGTATATATATATATGTGTGTGTATATATATATATATATATATATATATATATATATATATATATATTGTTGCATGACCAAAATCTATGTTGACATTGTATTTTCTGGCAGTTAATAGTTGTTTTACCAATGTAGCTCAGCATCAATGTTTAAACAATTGTTCCATTCTTTTCCGTACTTCAGGCGTATGTAAATTTTCAAGAAGCAATAAAAAGTGAAGCAGGTTTAGGACTGGAATATGATGAAGATGCCATCTGTGATGTTTGTCGATCTGTAAGTTTTGTATTTATTCTATTAAAATTTTTCCTAAGTGACACTGAAAAACAACAATTTGGTTGCCTTGGATCTGTAAATCAGTGGTTCCTAAACTTTCTAGGTGCAGAATATGGGTCTGTCGTGTAAACAGCGGCGCTGTTTTATAGAGTTATTTGGTGTCACTAATTTGTGATGTTAAGTCAAAATGAGAACAAAAAACAATAAGTATGAATTAAAATTGAGAGGGAAAATATTCCCAAAGGCGATTTAAAAAAAAAATTTAAGAAGGCCGAGCGTGAGTGATAATACTAAAACAGAAGTAGCATTTGAATTTGCCGCAATGAACTCCAGGCCAACAACTGCCTTGAGTGTCTTTAAGTTTAAGATCCAAAAGAAAATAAAAATCTGACTTACCCATTGGCACGGTGTTGATAAACTTCATAAACAAACCAACTAAATCAGCATACTATTTATTTTCCATGCAGCTTCACTCATACATTTCATATCTTTAACATTACTTTCAAGAGATCTCCTGGTACAGCGTTGTCAAAAAAGTAACAGGTTAATATATTATGCAAATATCGAAAGTTCCTTGCATATTGAGATGGTGGATACTAAAAAAAAAACTCTCAATCTTGATGGCTAACATTTGTAGTGATGTAACACAGTCAATTTTCTAAGGAAAAGAATAAGGTGAATGAAATCATCCATTTAAAAACGGGAACCAGAACTGGACGAGTCGGAAAGGACATTCTGATGGGGACGGAGGGCAGAAAAAAACATCACGAGGAATTTGAGAGGGCAGTGAACGAGGGTGGAAGCAACAAAGACTCGTCATTTCAATGGCATGACGCTTCCCTGCTTCTTAACGGAATTCGGTGTGCAAGGTGCATTATGTAGAGCCACCGGATGGAGAAAATATAGGCTGACATTTCTTGTCTGGAACTCAAGCCCTATAGTTGCACCTTTTATGTGGGGGCTGACACCACCCTGCCATCCTCGGCTTGTGCAGCAAACCACATCACGGCTTTTTTTAAAGAATTCCAAAAGAACTCCGCTCCTTCGGAGAACGTCCTGTCGGGACTCCTCGAGAATTCGCGCGTTCCACGCTAAACTCGGATATCTGGCCTTGAACGGTACAATCAGAAAATATCGTCAGTTGAAGTTCAATGCCCGTTTCGGCATCTGTGTGAGGGGAACGTCCAATTGCGTGCGGCATGTTTCAAAAATTGACCCTGACTACAACTTGGCTTGAGAAAAAGATCGGGAAGAAGAGTTCTAAAAATGGATAAAAATTAAGAAAACGCGAAAAGATCGAAATTTGGACAAAAATGGGAATTAAAAATTGTGACTCGAAAGTGCATTAAAGTGGCCGAAAATGCTTAGATGATGTATCAAACTGCGCGGAAAATTAAGGGGAACTGAGTTTTTGAGGAAGGATCATGCTTCGACTGGGAATTTAAAAAATCGTTAATAGGGAATAGCGGAAAACGTCATTAAGCGATCGTGAGTGAAAAGTTGTTATCTGATTAATAAACTGTAAAATTCCTAATGATGTGATGCAGTATCACAGGGTCACAATTTTAAGTCACATATATTTCAAGGAACCCCACTGTTGTTCATAACTGAACAACAAAACGTTAACCATCTGGAAGTTAAACGTTAATCACCTGCTGTCATAGTTGCTTTTTGCTGTATAAAAAACACCCTGGGAAGCAATTTGAGCTAGGTTATGCGAAACACACTTTGAGAATCACTGCTGTAAATTATTTTAAAATATTTTAATAGCTAAAGATTTTTAAAATGATCTTAGTTTTCATCAAAGTTCACCAATATCTATCAGTTGATAATATTCGAATATATATTCGCAATATTTATTTTAAAAATATGATATCCAATATTTTTTATCTGGAGCATTGAAAACTTAACTATATTCTCCTTGGGAATACACAGTAGGTTTCATATTTTGTCCATTTTTTCGTAAAAAGTCTGAGACAATGGAAGAAATTGGACAAAGTAAGTCAAACAATTAGTTCTACTGAATAGGATTTTTTTTTTCTATTTATCTTTGCTTGTAGATATATACTAGCCTTTTTTATCATTATTTTACTATAATTCAGAAAAGTTAAATAATTTTTTCATTTAGTATTATAATCTTATTCATTTAATTTTAGCCTGATTCTCAGGAGGACAATGAAATGGTATTTTGTGATTCATGTAACATATGTGTCCATCAAATATGCTATGGCATTACTAAAATACCAGAAGGAAGCTGGATTTGTCGTACTTGTGCTCTTGGTATCAGACCAGCTTGTGTCTTATGTCCAAATAGAGGTGGAGCTATGAAAACCACGAGGTATGTTTTCTGTATTCTCTATTAATTTTCGATCATTTTAATTGCTGACCTTAGAGTTGCAATGCTGCAGGGAAAAATTGGGAAACAAAAATAGGTCTATGGAATTCAGTGCAGGGAATTTTACATTTCTCTTTTTTTATTTATTTTTTTTGCCAAAAATTGTCAATTGCTGTGTGTAGTTATCTCAAAAATCTAATGTCAAAGAGCAAAGCTATTCAAGACTTAAACGAAGGAAGTTTATTTCTGCTCATTGTCAGCATAAATGAAGTTTTTTAAATACTTTCAGACTATATAAAGAACAGCTTTATTATTTTTCTCTTCTTTTAATTACTTCAGATGTGTTATAGTTAGGTTTTGAGGTTTAAAAAATGCCCAAGTCTATTTAAACAGTTATTGCAATGCAGCTGTGGAAATTGATTTGCATTATTAAGTATCTTAATCTTCGATTCATCTGAGAACAAAAAGAGTAAGGTGCTTTACTCCTGTATGGAGAATCGCAAATGCTCCGATTGCAAAAGATTTACTTCAGTGTATTAAACATGTATAAAATACCACAAAGCTTAAAAAAAAAAAGGCAAAAACAAGAAACAAATCCCTTGTAATGTTAAAAATTAATGTTATGCTGAGCAAAAACAAAAGGTATGAATGTTAAGCCAGTGGAGTGTACTTAAACGGATATTATATTGAAAAAAAAAAAACCGCGTAAAATTGTCCAACCTTTTTCTGTTCATAGTACAAGAATCTTTACAGAACTACTCTGGAATGGTTGTGGGTTAATATATTATGTGACATCAGTCTACTTTAAGCTGGAAATACTTGATAAAATGGTGTTTTGTTTATTATTGTATCGTTTAAATCTGTCCTTTTCTCCCTTGAAGCTTTGATCAGATCTTCTGTTTTTTCTTTTCATAAGGTTGGCAGGTCTGGCATGGCAAAATTGACAGATTGCTAACAAGTGAATTGATTTGCAAACAATTGCAATTATAAACTGCGCCTACGCATAGAAAAGCTTATTCCTTGAAATATTCATATGTTATGATGTTTCAAATTTCAGTATAATGTCTCTCATATATGCTGCCAAGTTTTCTAAAAATTTGGAGAACTCTGTTATAAATGAAAATTTGTAAAGGAAATAGTTGTTTTTGAAAGAAATGATTGTATCTTTGTCAAAATAAGTGATGCTTTCACAGAAATCCATAGAATAACTATTTATGACAAGTAAGTATAATTTGTAACTTGCAGCTTATTCCTAGTCTAGCTTTATATGATTCAGAATGAGCTTCAACTTATTGTTGGTTCCGTAAAATGCATTCATGATTAAATTTTATTGGTAAGTTCAAACTCAAGTGTGCTCCTTATATGACAAAAGTTAACTAGCAATTCTTCAGGCATACTTCTGCAGTCATGATTCTCCTTTTGAATTGTTGTTCATCAATTATATTTTAATACCTCTTAATTAGTTTTCCAAATTTTAAGCATTTTATTTTACTCCTAGATGCGGTCAAAAGTGGGCTCATGTCAGCTGCGCTGTTTGGATACCTGAAGTATCTTTTCTTAACTTTGTGAAGATGGAGCCTATTGTTAAAATAGCTCATATACCTGTAAGTCTGATTTTTAGTTTTTTATTGTAGCTGTAAATAAGGTTAAAAAAAAAACATTGTATTTTAGCATTACAGTTAAATTGGCTCTGCAATGGCTAATTAATATGTAAAAAAGGTTACTGTAAGTCAGCTTCTATTTTAATCATTAGTTTTTATGAAACATGTTAAATAATTTAATTTTTTTTTTTTTTTTTTTTTGTAGTGCATAAAAATATAGGAAAATATTTTTCATGCCTTTGAGAATTCTTTCCATTCACATTGAAAATTTGCTGATGTAACAAAATAATTTGATATCAAAGTATATTGGCCCAGTAAAGGGATTTTTTATGTGTTGACGCAGAAAAGCAGGAACACATAAATTTGAGAATGGCACTATGTCTTGCTGTGCAATAGTATATACAAAAACACATTTTGGTGCATGTTACTATGTGTTACTATGCAATAGCCTGTTCTAAACAGGATGAAATTTTTCTTACTTTTCTCACTTGAAAAGAATACTTTATAGCCCACTTTTTCTCGTTTTATCAATACGAAATTGCACCAAACTAGGTAGGCTCAGATTTTACTTTAAATTTCACTAGCTTCACGTTCTAGCAGTTTTTTTTTTGGAAAGAATCTTCAACCGAGCTTCTGCTTTGTCTACACAATGTTGATTGATGGATAAGCAAGACTTTGTTGCAATAAAATTATTTCAATGCGCATTTATGCATACTTTTAGGAAATGTCTACATTAGGGGTGCACAACCTTTTTTAAGGGAAGGGCCACATGCGTAGCAAGAGCTCCATTGGAGGGCCGCATGCCAGCCCATCATTTGAAGGGCTCGTGAAAAGTAATTACCCCCCCCCCCTCACAGGCTCTGAGAAAGTCATGTTTTTGTTTTTTAATTTTGAATATATTTGCTATATTATTTGCATTGAGTATACATATCCTTTGCCCCATGGAAAATTAAGAAAAATGATGGGCGCACCAGTACTTTGCTGATGTTAATGTAAGAAAAGTTGTAATTGAAATATTGAATATTTTTACTAAATGACTTGTTGGGAAAAAATACCAACTTTATTAAAACATGAAACTACAAAATATTTCATATACATGACTCACAGTGAAAAGTTAAACCTTTTTCAGTGAAGAAAGGTTTTGATCTTATGATGCTAAGCAGCCTTTCTCATTAAAGTTGCTTAGCCATCAGAGGCTTAAAACTTTGCATGTTTTGAAAAAGGTGTTACATGTCTGCAATATTTTTGCAACTTTGTGCTTTAATAATGTTGAACTTTATCACTTATTAAAACTAAAGAAATCAAACATTTTATTTAGCAATACAAAATCAATATGTAATATGAGCACAATAAGATCCAAAAAGGACTCTTGGCAAAACTGCCAACAGTTCCAAAGGAACTAGACCACAGTGCAAACACGAAATTCTACCATTAGCTGGATATAATATGAATATCAAACAAAATGATGACTTAACAAAAAGGAATCATGATACAAAAATTTACAAACAATTATTTCTCTAAAAATTCAGGGAAATGACATGAAATCAAAATTAGCAATTGGATGGCTGAGATTGAAATATATCTACCAATTTTATACATGGCTTCATTGTTGATAATTGAAATTCTCAACATGCTTGCGTTTTTCTTTTTTGGGTTAATCATGGAGGTAAAGATATTTAGAACTCCAAAAGTCACAAGTATTAGAAACTTCAGTTACATATATCAGAGGCCAGGAAGGTAACTAACTCCATCTCTTTCAAGAGCTTCATTAACAACAGCACCAAATAATTTAATTTTTACGTGTTTTAGATCGGAAAATATCCATTCGCCACGCCGTGAGTGCAAAAAAAAAAAAAAAAAAATGCTCATATTTGTTTCGAAAAATACGTTTGTATTCTTGCTAAGTATGATTTGTGAGTGCATTACTCCAAAAATAAAAAGAAATATCGCAACCTGGAAGCCGATGCTAAAAGATTGCTGAAAAATTACATATAAACCCTTAAAGTGCACTTTGCACGTGGCATCAAAAAAACACATGAAAATAAGCCCAAATTGCTAGCATTTAGCATAGAAAAGTCAAACAAGTAGGATTTTGAAATTCAAGTTGGAAACATAGATCTTGGGCAATGAAATATTTTTAAAAAATGTAACATTTTTCAAAATGGGGCGTTTTTTTTTTTTTTTGTTGTGGTTGTAACTATAAAAATTATTAGGTTTGCTGAATCAATGCCAAGAAGCTATCAGGGTATACTGTCCACTGGTTCGTAATTGAAAATTGAAATTTTCAGATCTACTCTTTTTCCATACAAAGTCCTAAAATCTTTCTTTAAAAGAATTTTGGAGCGTTTTTATCTGGTGAATGTAGTTTAAAATACCACCAGGAAAACCTTTTTGCTTTTTTCCCCTCTAAAAAAAAAAAAAAAAACTTTTTTTTTTTTTTTTTTTGCTCAAAAAATTTTTTTTTCTTTTTTCAACACAAAAAATCAAATGCACTCGCGGGCCGCACATCGCTACGCGGCGGGCCGCATTTGGCCCGCGGGCCGCAGGTTGTGCACCCCTAGTCTACATCATTTATTTTTATTTTTTAAAAGCATAAATGAATGCGTGCAATTTTCCCTTCAAAATCAGATTTCACACTTTTTATTCCAAAGTCTGAGTGCTATGTGTATTTTCAGACTTTTTCACCCTCATGTCTTTTTGAATACATTTTTTTCTGTCTTACTATGCAATGGCTTTTTTTTGAAAAGAAGTCTGTCTAATACTGCATTTGGGGGGGGGGGGGGGGCGATGAAGGGTAAGTATTTTTTTTCTCCCTCTTTTTTTTGCAACAAAAAGGATTAATTTTAGAAATACATTATTATTATTTTTAAAAAATCTCGTCAGAACTCACACATAGAAAAAAAGTAGCAAAAAGAGAGAGAGAAGCAGAGCCAATGCATTGAAAGAACCAATGCATTGAAAGAACTAAAGCATTGATGTGAATTTAACCACCTTGCAGTTTGTGACGAGATATCTCGTCCATTTAACATGTATTTCTGGGACTGCCCAACCACAGGGTGGTTTACGCTAATAATTTTGTGAACTGTTCATTTGGCAGTTCCAAGTGTTTCCTCTATTTTGGAACATTTATCAAACCTTTAACATTTTTTCTTAATATTTTTGTATCACTGAATTCAGGGTTTTTATGAATTTGAATTTGGATGTAGCTTAACTGTGAAAAATTTTTGTGATTGAGAATTATAAATTATTTCTTTTTGATCCATTGTATTGGTCTGGAACTTAGTAGTCTAAAACCATTTTTTGATTACTTTGAAAAAAAAAATATTGGTACAGCTTATAAGAATCATCAAAGGGGCTAATTCAATAAACCTGGATATTGTTCTGTTTTTGACAATTTGGACTTGATTCATTTAAGCCGCTGATTTAATTAACCACTGATTCAATTAAACAGCCTCCACTGTGTCTTGAAATTTTTGAAAAAAAGTACCATACGATCAAAACTATCCAATTGATTTGACTTTTTTGTCCTCTGTCAAGAATGAACTATACTATGGAATCAATAACTTACTTATGTTGTAAATTAATTTTATTTCTTTAACTTTATGTGTCATATTAACTGCTGTGTGAAAATCAATTATTCTGTTTTGCTGACTGACCTTTAGCTGATGTTGCAAGTAATGTAATGAAAATAGGGTGTGAGCATTTTAATGTATGCGTATTGCGTATGGTGATCTTATATTATGTTACAAAAATATCTGATATTGTGTTACAATGAAATTACTTTAATATTTTAGGCTACTCGATGGTCTCTAGTTTGTATTCTGTGCAAAGAAAAAAATGGAGCTTGCATTCAGTGTGCTGTAAGTAAAAACATTTTTTTTTTTCATGTTTTAGTTATAATATTTGTGTTTGCTATGTGTGTTATTTGTTATTTTATCAATTTTACAAATGCTATTTCAAAAAACATTAGTCTGGTTATGTTCTCTATTATCATGGTGGTACTAATTTAATGAGTAAACCTTGATTATTGGACTAGTACAATTGTGAAATTTGACAGAAGCATAATATTTCCATCAAAATTTGGATTTGAAGGCATTAAAAAGAATAATCATCTTGAATAGTCTTCTTTATGATAAATGTTAAAAAGAAATAATTCACTTTTCAAATGTTTGTCCCTTGATTTAATTGGTTTCTTTCTTTTTTTTTTTATAATTCATCATCAAAAGCACAACAGATTTTTGCAGGCCAAGGCCGACTCGACTCGCTCACTTTCCTCCAGTTGACCCTATTAGTCGCAACGGCCCTCCATCGGTTGATTCCCATTAGTTTTAGGTCATTCTCGACATTGTCCAACCATCGAGTGGGTGGTCGTCCTCGACTTCTAACCCCTTCAATTTTTGAAAAAGTCACTCTTTTGGTAGGGACAGCATCAGCAGGTCTATAAAGATGTCCTAGCCACTGAATACGTGAGGCTTTAATTACTCTTACATTTTTTTTATAATTGTTAAGGATTAAAGTAAGCTCTCCAAAAAAAGTAAAAACATTAAAATTGTTCCATGTTATTAATTTTAGTTCACTGGGAGTACAGGCATGTCAACTCTCTTGCTTTAAAGTTCAGTCTGAACTCCTCCTGCGTAAATACTCCTGCTTTTTAAGGAAATTAGAAAGTCATTGAGTTTTAACCACCGAGGGTATAATAGAGGCCTTTTCAGTTGTGCGTTTAGCTTAGTAGGTAAAATTTAACTAATATAATGATTGTTAATGCAAAGAAATCAGATCTTAGTTACATCAAAATATATTTTAAAATGCCTTTAAAAATTGTTAACTTGAAACTAAGCATTACTTCACATTCATTAATTTTTCTAGAACGAACACAAAAATAATTTATTTTGTATTAGAATTCCTCTGGCTCTTGGGTATAAAACTTTCTCCGGCTTTCTCATTCTGTTTCTTCTGCTTTTCCGCTTTGTTAGGTTGGCAAGTCTGATAACTATATTTTTTTTAATGTTTTGCTGGAAAATCATTTTCTGAACCTTTTTTTTTTCCTGAAAATATTTTTGTAAAGCATGCTCTTTTCTAAAACTTGTTGCAGATGTCTGCCCCCCCCCCCACATGTGTTTTCTTTCTTTGTTTCTATTGTATTTAAATGTACATTTTAATTTCTTGTATTGCATGTGCAAAATACATATTTAATACGTTTTTTTAGGAAAAAGGTTGTAAATCAGCATTTCATGTGACCTGTGCATTTAAAGAGGGGTTAAAAATGAATGCAACAATTAGACCAACTGTTACGGAAGATGATTTGCTGAAAGTAAGAAATACATCTTTCATTTCTATTTAGACACATATTTTATCCTTTTTTTTTTAAATTCAAGTCTTGTAAAGTTCTACGTGCTTAATAGATTAAAATATTGTTTTTCTTAAAAAAAATCCTTGCAATATTAAGTGATGTGTTGCAGAGTCTAATTATAATTCAAGCTTTTGATGCACACTCATAGTAAAAACTATAACCTCATTCTAATGCATCAAACTACAGCGAACGATTGATTATTCATGGTCCTTTACACTTTCAACACAATTTTTTAGCGATGATCGACTAAGTGTAAACTGATACCTCCATTTTGACTTAACAAGTGAAAAAGCTATTACTTTACATTCTTGTTTCTTCCTCGTCGCTTCCAATGACATCAAAACTTTCAAAATCCAAGACCTGACTAATTGACCTGATTTTTAAATCAACACTACTTGTTGCTTTAGGTCTACTCTATGTGACCAGACAGGGATGTCATTTCAAGTTTTTCCAGGGGGGGGGGGCAAAGGGTCCAAAAACAATGCAATTTCATCGAAAAACACAAAAAACCACGCCCACTTATATGTAAATACATTGATTTCTCAAAGCCAGGGGGGGCAATTGACCCCCCTACCCCCCCCCCCCTTAAATGACGGGCCTGTGACCAGACCAGTTTTATTTGAAAAAGATATAAATAAAATAAAATTGAAAACTAATGTGTACTTACGGATAAAAATTTTACTGCCTTTCTCAATGCACTCGCGGTTGCATTCATGTTGTTTAAATTTCTTTCTAGGCTTATTGTTCCAAGCACAGTAGAAGAAAGCATTTACTGTTTTCTGACTCAGAAGGTGAAAATGAGCCAAAAAAGAAGACTGGAAAAGAAAGTCGAGAATTATTAAGCAGTGAACAGCGAGCTAATCTGAGGCAACAGAAGTAATTTCCTTAATAAATTGTTATTTTTATTGTTTTTGTGTTCATATGTTTTGTGTTATGTTTTTTGTATTGATTATTAAGATTTGGTGAAACTTTATTTAGTTCTTAGTATGGGAACATGTGTCTATTAGGCTGATACCACTTAGTATTTTCCATCTTAGAAAACTTTTTAAAGTAAAAGGTATAAAAAGTTATTTCTTTATCCGCAGTATTCTAGTTAAAAGATATATTCAGTAAACTAATACAAATGCTTGTCTGTCAAAGGGTATAAAAAATATTAATGTACTGATAATAAATAAATAGTTTCGAGTGTCACTTGTTTAAAATCAACACTGATTAAGTTTGTTTCTGCTCCTTTTATGAACTTTCTATGTTCATATGGCAAAGATGGTATTTTTGAGTGATCACAAAATGATGATCATTATAAGTATCAAAATAAGTAAAAATGTAAGATTTAATAAAAAAAAACAAGAAAATAATTAAATTAAAAAATGATTTTAAAAGGTTATGTTCACTTTACCGTATGTTATGTTCACTTACTACAAAACAGCTTCACAGAATTTAAAAAATAGTTTTTTTTTTTTACTTTTCCTGAAATTATATTTTGCTAGTCTTATATATCATTCATATGTAAAAATTATCCATCTTTTTTCATTTTGTGTGAGATTAATTCAAAGTGAAAGATGAACTAAAATCAAATTACTACTTTGAGTACTTCTGCATTAGTTATCTTCTTTTCATTTAAGTTTTTTATTTTATTTATTGTCTTATGTATGTCATTTGATAGTAAAGTTTAAAACTTCTACTAATAATTAATTCGAAAAACTCCTTTGTCAAAATATCTTTTGCAATTAAATCTTTTTTTTTTTTTTTGCAATAAAATCTTTTTTCAAGGATGGCAAATATGTACCTGCATGAGCAAGCTTTATTAAAGCTTGAGTGTGAGTTAGGTACCTTTTTTTTGGAAGTGTTATGATTTTCAAAAGAAAATAATAGTGTCCATCATTTTAATTCTAGTATCTTTATTGAGCTATTATGCTAAATAGATAGGATCTCAATTAATTTTATATATAATTTATTCTTTTCCTGGATTTTTTTTTTTTTTTTTTTTTTTTACTACAGCAGATGAAAAATTAATTCTTTAAACAAGAGAGTTTAAATGACAGTTATGATCTTGAATGATTTTATTATCCTGAACTATTCATTGCTGTAATTGTATTGAGTTTTCTAAGTATTTGAGAAAATTAATTATTAAAAACAATTCTGTTTCTTATAGAATTCAAGAAAAAGAAGCTCAGTTTTACAACTATGTAAATATTAATGATGTTGTGGACATATTTGAAGTTGATGAAACAGAAATTGAAATAATATTTAATTACTGGAAAATGAAACGGAAAGTAAGTTTGTTTCATTTCACTAATTTTCATTATGCTTTTCTTTTTGAATTCCTAAAAAAAAATTTTGTTGGTTTAGTTTCAGACTTAGAAGTTTAAAAAAATGCTTTAAACCATCTATGAGTATATTTTGAGTTACAATTAACGCTTTTAATGTTTAGCTTTGTAATTTTCTGAAAGTTATAAATTAATTTTAAACATTACCATTCAAACAGCGACTTTGAAGTGAATAATAATTTTCAAGAAGGGTGGATATAATTCTTTCTGGCCATCTCAGTTGTGTCATAAAAATCTTGTGTGTAAACTAATTTCGAGGGCGATTGTGTTCCGGTTTTACACCAGAATTCCTTTATTCTATTGTGTGTTTACACCTGAAATCCAACATTGCCCACTGCTTTTATTTCCTCATCTCTAAAATGTTTCTATCTTTATTCCTAATCTCCTGAGATTATGACTGTAATAATCAGTAACATTCATCATGTAAACCTGTTAAAAGACAATTCTGAAATTATTTTACTTTAATAAAATATTCTATTCAGCGTTTTTACACTTTCTATGCATCCATTTTAAAAAATGTGTTCTTCACATTGATATGAGGAAAACTTTTCTGATTTTTGCTCCTTACTATAATTTATTAAAGTAAAGTAATAAATTTCTCTTTTTTCCTGTGAAAATCATAAACTGCAATTAGTTTTAGCAAACTGTTAAATGCTAAATTACTGGTTTAGGTTTATTTTTGCTTCATTTCTGTCTGGCTACTGATACTATTTATAGTAGGACTTTAAAATGAAATTATAAAATAATTTTAATGACATAAATACTAGTATTTGCCATTTTCATACATGTATTGCCTTCATTTTGAAAATTGAGATCTTTTTGCATCTGTTATTTAAATCAGCTTTTTCTCAATTTTGGTGTTTACTATGCTTTGTTAAAAGGCAAAGAAACAAAAAAATATTTCCATTAAGATAATTGAACTGTAAATTCTGTTACAAGTGTCAAATGTCAAAAAGTTAAAGGAATTGCTGATTAAGTTTTATTTTTGTTTTGGTTATTTTGCATTTTTTATCTGCATATCATATCCAGTTGTTATTTTACTACTGAAAAGTAAGTTTGTGAAGTATTGGAACCACTTTGTATTGTATTAATTAGGAGATTAATCTATTAAATCTAGTTAAATTCTTTTCCATATTCAGTTGTAAGTGTAATTTTTATTAATTTCAAAGCATTTACCAGCATCGTTAGCACTTTTCAGTGCTGAAAACAGAATTTTGTTTTTAAAAAAAGTGGCTTAACGGATTTCTGTCTTTCAATTGAAAGTTTAGCTTCGAAAACTCAATTCAAGGACAGAAATCCGTTTTTTTAAAGACTGCATTCCATCCTCAACACTGAAAAATGGCACCCATATATGTGAGGGCCACACTGGATATCTGTTGCAAACCTTTTATTTTTACCTTAAAAACAATATCATTGATACAAAACATAAATAATGTATGTATACTTAATTTATATTTTTGTCAGTGATATGTTTTAAATATTTTTGGAGCTAATTAGTATGATATGAACTCATATGTAATTTGATTGCTTATCAACAATTGAATTATATCTGTGGCTTAAAAAGCTATTTGAATATGAGAAATGTATCTTGTATATTTATCAAAAGCAATTGAAGTAGGTATGTATATTTAAGTAATAGGAGTTGTACTTTGAAAATGACTATGACAGACAAGAATTCAAATAGGATCATAACAATGATAACTTTTCCAAATAAGTTGTATCTTCAGCTTAGCCCCCATAATCTGAATACAGTAGCTCCTTGTATCTTACGTGTCCTGGGGTAACAATAAAGTGATGTATCTGAAAAGGAGATGTAGCTATGGTTATTAAAAATGGTTTAACATTCAAGTAACTGGTATATGTAATTATAATTGTAGTTTACTCTTTTACTGGGATAAATTTTCTGAACAAAAATAGCAAAAAAAACTTCACCTATTGTTTTTTTTTTTTTTTTTTTAGTATTATTGAAAAGAATTTAAAATCTTCAATGTTTTTATTAAGCAAAGAATCTAATCAATTATAAGTTAAGATTCAATAAGCTCAGAAGAATAGTATACATCCTTGTTTGATTTATGAAATAAAAAAGGAGAAATAGAGAATTCTCAAAAGTGGAAAATTTATACTGCTGAGATTCTCAAATCTGAAGCAAAAGTTTTTTTTTACATAAGTTATTCAGAGACGGGAAGAAGCATGATGTATTGAAATGAGCGAAAAAATAAAGCATCATGTAATAAAGGGACATTTCTTGCATAGGAGACAGTGATATTTAATAATAGTTTAATCACAAACCTCTCAATTTTCAGTATAAGCAAAATTTGTTTTTCCAACATGCAACACGAATCAGCAGAAAATGAAATTTTTTGCTCAACTATTCATAATAGTTTAACTATAAACTATAAACTTACGTAAGTTGTTTTAATCAATTTGTCAGGATACATTTAATTTTATAAGACTTACAATGAGTTATATCCCTTTTTTGTATGGTAAAAGCTCTACTGTTACTAACTATTAACTACTATTATAAAATAAATAATACTGCTTTTTCCCGTAGTCAACAAGACATAAAACTAATCTCAAAACTTAATCATTACAGGCATAGCCTATGACTAAAGATCACGAGAGATAAAATGCAATTATGTGATTGGCCTGTTGGGAAATAGTTCTTTTTGTTTTAAAACTGATGTGGAATAAAACTGTTACTTGTGCAGTTTTAAGTAGTGGTTTTTTTTTTTTTTTTTTGCAAAAAAAATAAAAACTTGTATGCAGTTTTTAACTTGCTGAAGAAGCATCAACCTAGAATTCACTTTTTGGTTTTTGCAATTAAACACTCTTTGAAAGTCAGCTTCTTTAGCTAAAGATAGTTTTTGAATTTTTAACTTATTACCTAATAGGAAAATTGATTGAATAATATAAAGTTGGATTATTTGATTTCTTATAGATGTGTATATTTGAACTGTATGATTTAATTTCTTATTTAATAACTCTTCAGGCGAATTGGAACAGAGCACTCTTGCCACCAATAATTGATACAGAAAATGAATGTTCTGAAGAAAATGCTTCATATGTTCTCCTAAAAAAGCTTGTACATCATCGACAAGATATGGAGAGAGTAAGTTTGGGCAAAAAGATTTCTTCTCTTAAATTTTTGTTTTATTTGATGCATCTTAGGTAATGTTTTCAGATTATTTCAACTCTTTAGTAAACCATTTTTTCTTGCATTAATCTCATTTTTTGCTGTATACATACATTATTAACTGCAGGGATGATGTGGTGCTGGAACACTGTTCTAGTACTGCTTTTTTTTTTAATAATGAACGTTTTCACATAAAATTAGTCATTGGATTTCAGTTGATGATTTGATACTGAAAAATTTAAATTCACTCTTAATATGCTGAGTGTTTCAAAACTATCTATGAAGATTATCATCATTTTGAAAACAAGTGTTAATGTTTTCGAACTATTCTGAAAAGCTTAGCAAATGCCGGAAAAGATTTAATTTTTTAGAAAGGAAAAATATTATTTCACTGTAAATTTTGAGACTAGTGGTCGCCACTCACCAGTGGCCACTAAAAAATTATTTTTGATGACTAGAAAATTTCATGTTGTATAATTGGTGACCTCCAATTAAGTGTTTATTTTTATGAACAAATACACAAAATGCTAATGAATCGGTGCTGATTATTTTTAAAAGAAAAGAACATCGGAATCGTTATTGCCAATCAATGTAATCACCTAAACATGTATTTAAAAAGAAAACACTTATGTATTTTTTAACAATAAGCTTTGCATTATGTGTGATTGAAGAAATAATGAGAAATATCGTATATTGAAAGCAGATGCAAAAAGATTGCTACCCTATTACAACAAAACGCTAATAATTTATATAAGACTTAAGCATCAAAGAAACACAAAACTAAGCCCAAAAAACCCATCAAATTCAGCTTGTTGAAGCGGAATGTGAATGATTTTGGACATTTATATTTAAAAAAAATTGCTTTAAGTATTGAAAATAAAAGAAATACTAAGTTTTTTTTTTTTTTCAAAATGGCTTCTTTTATTGTTTTTGTTTACTGGTGGTGGTGATTACTTCACGAACATTTATTATTTTTGGATTTAAAATTTTAAGATCACTCTTGATTCCTACATTTAAGTATGAAAAGAAACTCGATATCATCTTGTTTGAAAATAAACACATGAGGTTTAACATTTTCTAATTTCTGTCCAAAAAAAGCAATGAAATTTTGTTGTGAAAGTAGTGTTAGACTAAGATAATAAAATTAATGTGATTTATCAGCAAATTAAATAAACTTACAATTCAACTTCAGGTTTGGAGGCTTTAGTGTTTTATTTACATAGTGTACTTTTTATTCAGATTTTAAAATTAATAACTTCATTTCTCCGATAATGTTTGTAATTTCAGGTTTTATTCCTTTAAAAGACCTTTTTCTTTTATGAATAAATCAATGTAAATGTATTGCTTAAATTACGGATTAAGATATATATATGAACACTATGTAGTGTATTGCATGTTTAAATCAGGGACGTCATTTCGAAATTTTCCAGGGGGGGAGGGCAAAAGATGCAAACACAATGTAAAATTTACCAAAAAGTGGCAAAAACCACGCCCATTTATATGCCCATACATTGATTTTCCAAAGTCGGGGAAGCAAGTGCCCCCCCCCCCCCCTAAATGCCATGCCTAGTTTAAATGCAGAATGAGGTGGAGAGCAATTATATTTGTCACGTGGTTCGAGGTGACCACTAAGAGCACCAAAGTGGCCACTAACTTTTTTGGGCCTACTGGCCACTAGCAATTGTTTTTTTGGTCTCAAGTTTTGTTTCACCTGTTTGAGTATTTTTACTGTATATAGATTAGTAAAAGTGTGATTCATTGATTCTTTAGTTACTAGTTACTGTTAATCATGACTAGTAACTGTCACATCAAATCTGACATTTGGTTTTGTTTTTCTTGCTGTGGTTGTATATATTTATTTTGGGGAATGAAATTGAATTGAAAATAACTACATTCCACATAGATTCCAATTCTAATTTGAATATTTTTTATCTTTAGGCTCGTAACTTATGCTACATGGCGTTGAGAAGAGAAAAAAGTCACAGACAGTGGTATAACATTAAAGAAACGATATTTGACAAGCAAGATGAAATTTTGTCAAAATATGACAACTTAACTGAACGTCAAATTTCTGCCATTGAAATGGCAAATGAAGGTGATTTAGCGCATGATAAAAAATATGCCGGAGCAAATGGTCCTTCACCGAACATGGTTAGTGTCCTCAGTAACCTTGTGGGTGAAAGCTTCATGAAGCAACAATTCAATGGCAATGTGAAAATGTCAAGGAAAAATGACCGTACTAAATGCGAAAATCCCTATGCAAAGTTTTATTTGAATGGTCTAGCAAAGAGGTCTCAGAGGTTTTTCCAAGTTGACAAGCGTAAGAAAGTGTCACATTCGCAAAATAATTCTTTTGTCGATGATAAAAGCAATGCTAATTTTAACTTTCAGAGTGCTTCTGACCATTTTATGAGCGATGATGGTATTGAGGGGCACAAAGATTTGGATGACGTAAATCACTCTTTCATGTCAGACAATGAAATTAAATACGAGTCGGAAAGTACGTGTGATGAAACCAGTACAAGTAATGTGAATACTTTTTCTAGTATTAAAAATGAGTCCCTGGACAGTGATATTGTGAATAAAAGAAGAAGTATTGAGGTTAGGGATGAGCCTCAATATGTACCAGTTAAGTCTCCCAAAGCAAGTAATACTTCCCTTTCGTCTTTAAATATTTCAGAAGAAAACATATCTTTTGAGAAAAAATCTGAAAATTTTCCTGAGAAAATTGAGCCGTTCAACAGCAACACTGAGTGCAAATCTAATCAATCCCTTGAACTACCGCAATGTGTTAAAACTATGCACAGAAAATCAAAATATAAACTAAATAACAGCAAAATGAAAAATATCGAAAAAGAGGACAAATCATCTGAGTTTCAGAAAGGGAAGAAAGAACCATTAGTGAAAGAAGAAGAAAGCTCTGAAAAATGCTTGAGTGAAAATAACTCTAGTTCCTTAAAAGCTGAACTCGTTACTTGTAAAAATGAAAAAAGCAGTGTGGAGAAATCCACCTTGACTGGAAATGTTAATGCTGAAAACAACTTGTGTATTAATAATGACTCTTCTGGAAGAAAAATAAAGGTTGAAGTTGATGCAAAACTAAATTCACCAGTTTGTGTGTTAGTTGATTCAAATTTACCCTTGCTTGCGCTGCAAACTGGAAAATTAAAAATTGAATCCAAAATAATGGAAGGCTTCAAAAATTCAAACATTAAAAACGAATCGGTAATCTCCAATTGTAACAACAGTTCAGTTGAAAACGTAGCCTCAAAAAAGATTTCCTTTAAAGATTGTGGTTTGAGTAAAGATAAAATGGATCCTAAAGTGTGTCTTATACCATACAAAGGCTCTGTCAGAACTCAGTCACCTTTACCTCTGAACACTACAGAAAATGTTAACAAATCAAGTCCAAAACATAATCAGCATCAACTTTCATCGAAATCATTGAAACAGAAACCCAAGAACATCAACACATCTCATCCAGCTACACCTCTATCTGTAAATAAGCAACATCCTTCATCTCCATCTACGAAGTGCCAGGATAAAAATCCGTTTCTGAAAACAGATTCCCCCGACGGCTCAGAGCAAAGAGGAAATGGCTCCGACGGGAAAGAGAAGCTCCGGGAAGCGCCAAAGAAAGACACGCTGCGTGGCTACAAGATCCCCAAAAAACCAAGGACAGACAAACCCGAGGAAAACAGCTTAGATTTGAAGCGGGGTAATTCTCCCCTTTCCCCCCTTCCTGACATAACATCGACCAGCATGAGCGGCTACCAGGCAAAGGGGAAATCGTCCTGGAGGAAACTCGAACCTCGAGCGAGCAAAGCGCCGCCCAGCAATCCTCGGACTAACCTCAACGGGGACATCCACGATCAGGAGGCGTCGAGAATAGTCATAAAACTGAAGAAGGACACTTCGAATCCCGATCTGCAACACTGGAAGTCGGACTCCAACGCGTTTCTGCGGGGAGGTATGCCATGTGGTTGGATTGGAGAATTTCAGTCCATGCCTCCCCCCATGTTACATCCCCCCTTTCCTCGACCAATGGGAGGAGGGCCCTGGCCCAGGATGAGGCCTCGGGGTGGGTTCCCAAGGATACCAATGAACTACCATGGCGGTACCTACACATGACAAATGTGGAACTCTTAGTTGAAAAATTGTGATATTCACCTATGCATTTTTAGCAAAGCACAATTTGATCTTTAGAAATTAATCATACTGGAAAGTAAATCTACCTGCGACATCACTTGTTATTCACTTTTCATAGAGCCTCGATACTCATAGATGTTATTGTTTCGAAGAATGTTAAGGTTTTGCTCTGAAAATATTGTATATATACGAATCTTTAAATGGTTGTTCATTTGCTCAAGCAACATTTTTAAAGGCATTTTTTAAAGGATTTTAAATGATTTTAATTGATGAAATCACTTCATTGCATTATTTAAGTGTTCATTTAAGCTCCATAATTTAGAAGTTTTTATGGTGGTATATTGTCTTTCACTTTTCACTCGTTTCACTGGCATAACTTTTTTAAAAAGTTGCTCTGTAAACTGTTCGATGCCTTCAGGTGTACCCCATTCAAAATATAGCTAAACTATATTATCAGATCAAGCTGTTCCAGCTCATTTTAGGCAAGATAAATTTTGTTGTAAATTTATTGTAATTTCCCAACAGTTGAGACTTAGTTTATGAAATTGAAATGCAATTATTGATGCAAGCCTTGCATATTCCAAATTCTTAAACAACTTTTCCTTACAAAATTTTTTCTTTTAATTTTAAGATCCTATATTGTTAGGATTGATAATCATTTTAATTCCATAGCTTCTGCTATGTTGTTACACTTATGAAAAATTCTTATGAATGCATAGAAAGCTGGCTGTTTGCTACTGAGATTGAATAGGACAGCTTAATTCATTGTCTGTAAAAAGTTATAAAACTTTGACTTCTAGATTTTATTTCAATTTTGCATTTAATGAAATATATGCTTGCTTTAGAGATTTAAAAAGTCTTTTGCAGTATGCCGCTACAATTTTCTCAGGCTTGAAGATAGTTGTTCATAAGAAACTTCATTAAAAATATTGATTTTTTTATGAACTTGATAAAAAATGAACATAAGTTTGCTTTTTTTTCCTGTTAAAATCTCCAGCAAACATATTTTTACCTCTTCAATTTGCTTGTGAAGAGATTTATGGAAAGAAAGTGATAAAATATTCAAAAATAGAACAAAATTAAGCAATATTATTTCGTATGTGAAGAAAAAAATTAAAATCTTCTGCACAATTTAATAAAATATAGCAAGATTTTCTTTTTCTTTGAATGACAATGAATAAAGTAGGAAAACAAAAAATTGGAAGTTTAAAACCCTACTACTCAATATTCTATGTTAAATGCTGAGATGAAAAAATAATAAAAATTTAAAAACAAAAAGGTGCTAAAACGAGAGCACTGTAAGTGACAATTTTCTTTTTTTTCTTTTTTTTTTTGAATAAAGCACGCACCGCCGTAATATAAACACAGTGACTGCCACAAAACATATTCCTATTTCTAGTTTGACTAGACTAGTTATCCTCTTATTTTCAACCCCAGCTTCTGGGTTCCTCAATTTTGAAGTTTAAAAAAATGCCTATCTGTTTTTAAAATGATAATATACTACTATTTAAAATAAAATTAAAATTTTACTGAACTTAAAAAAGTGCATAGAAGGAAATGATAAAAAGTTATGTACTTTACATCCAATAAACCACCTTTATCTCAAGCTTGAGGGACCCCATGGTGTCGAATTCCTAGGTGTGATTGACATTCCCTTAATTAACAATTTTTCTTGAAAAAATGTCCCACTATTTTTAGACTATTAAAAAATAAAGCTAGTTTAATGAAAACCTTTTGCTGTAAAAGGAATGTTTTATAATTAACAGTGTCAGTTATGTTTAAATTGGATTCTTTATCAGTGTCTCTTTAATAAGTTTATAATATTTTCAAATGTGGTCCGAAAAAAAAATGCTCTAATGAACTTAATATTACTTCCAAAGCAAAACTGCTTTTTTACTTTATGAATGAAAGCTACTTCAAAAATTGTTTAACATTACTTTGTTAAGTCAATCAATAAACATGCCTTTTTGATCATCAGCACTATTTTGTAAGAAAAAAAGAAAGCTATAAATTATTTCTTAACTGGGATGATGACAAAGTTGATGAATGGGTGAATGTTCTTGAGACTCTAACGTTCCCAGAAATGTTATAAATCATTAAAAATTAGTGATTTCCACTTATTAAATTTTGGCACTCAGCATTTGCAAAAGTAACAAGTTCTGAGTAAACTTTCCTGTTTAAAGGGGTTGAGGTGTAATTCCTAATTAGCTTAACGAATCATTGCTTGAAAAACATCACTTTTCCAATTAACTTCCCCAAACCTTCTCTCTTTTGAATCATATATACCAGGGCTCAAAAATTGTACCACCCAACTTGCCTAGGGCATGTGAAAATTCAAAATGTGCATGTATTTTCCCCCTCACATGTTTAGCCACGCTTGTGAATAAGTAATATAAACAATACATTTCCAGAAAATAAATATGTTGTACTGTATTGAAAAAAAAAGCATTCCGCATGTGCTTTGCCACATTGTACTTGGCAACAATCCTCCGGTATTTTTTTGCTTCATATATGCTTGCATGAACTGTTTATAAACATTAGGCCACCATTACTGCAACAAGTTGATGCATTGCTGTAAATATGTGTCATGTCTTCTCATTTATTTATTCCATTACACAAATCAAACATATTTCTTCCGACTGCTGAGGAATTTCCGTACATGCCACGGAAACTTTAAATTCAAAGTAAATAAGCATTTAAAATAATTTGAAATTGCCAAAACGAAATTGATTTAAATTTTATGACACCTGCTTGTTTAAGAGGTATTTTAACATGTCGGTTCCGGTTTCGTTACATCAGTCATAGTATGCTCAAGCCATTTGCACAGAAGTGACACTTTTTTGCTTATTTTTTTTCAGTGCATTTTGATAGGGAGTGTAATTGATGCATTTACAAATATTTTTTTTTTTCTTTCATGTTTATCCTCTCACAATTCTTTAATGTCAGCTATGTGGGGTAAAAAAATTCCTGAATACAATTGTTTTAGTCATTGTAAACGAGTATTGAGTAAACTAAGTACAAAATCAGTTGAACTGTTGTAAAAGTTGTGCCAGTTGATTCATTTTCAATATCTTTAAAATTGAGGCAATTATTGGACTTAATTTTTCAGCAATAAGGGACAGGTTAGATTTCCATAAGTATTGACAGGAATAGTTCAATGTTGTCAGAGCAGGTTCATGTTTTGATACTTTTTTATCAGTAACATCTGACCAATATCTAGAAATGATTTATGCATATTGTGCCACACTCTTACTGTTAATTTGCAAGACAAAGCCATTGTTTAATCCGATGTTTTTATATTTAAATAAATTTTTAATTTAATTTTTAAAAAAAGTTGCTTTAGATCCTATAAACAAAATTCTTGTCCGCACATACACACATCATCTGAAAAAATTTTATTTACTGAATTTGTTTATGTGTTTAATTCAATATTAGTTTTACCATTACTTAAATGTTTGGATGAAGTGCATGAAATTATTTTGTATTTTGTAGTAAAGTCAATGAATTAATAATTCTCATAATGATGACTTGTATAATTCATATGATTTTCTCTTTGTAGCTCAAGTACTTCTTATGGGAAAATTAAATTTTGTGATAAGACTTTTTGATTTTATTCTAACTTAATAATGTGTCATGACCATAAAAAAGAGCTGTAAAAACTTTAAGAGCAGATTGAAAACTTCTTTTTTTCAAAGTATTTCATGTAATGACACTCAATGAGAACGTTGAAACTTTGATTATTTTTGCAAAAATTGTATTATGTTTTTTTATAATTAAGATTTTATGTGTTGTGATTTATTTGAGACTAAACATCGTAAAAGTATCTTTGTTTTAATTCACTAATATACCAAATATTGATGGAGATAAATTATTGTTGGACATTTTTCCATGAGGGATAATAAATTAACTGTGCAATAACGTAAAATGTGCACATAATGTAAAACAAAGTTTTATGTGTTTTATGACACCTCTGACTAAATTTTCATCTGTACTAAAACTTAATTTATACCTTTGATTCAACCACATCTTAATGAAACAAAATCGAAAAATGCATGCATGTATCTTAGCTCGTTTTACAGTTAATGCAATTTTTGCTTTTTGGATCTGATTATTAAGATTATGAATTGTGCAGTTGCATACATGAAAAGAAAAAAACTGTTGGTATGTGTATGATTTGTAAAAAGGCCATTGTACAAATGCCATTATGTATATAATGTAAAAATCTTGTAAAGTTGTCATGTGTCTCAGAATTGAATTTTATTTTTATTTGGATGACAATTGTTTCATTCCATATTGTAAATATGCATATATGTATATTTAGAAGTCAGATTACCAACCAATCATGAATTTTTATTGTTTGACTTATGTGAGAGTTAAGTTATTTGTTTTGATGGTGGAGTTCTCTTTGAGTTCATTTTTATGTTGCCACCCAATGTGCCCTGTTTTTTAGAATTTAAATTTAAGCATAATTTTGTCCATGATTCAAGTGAAATTGGTACAAAAAAGGAAAAGAAATTTTAGTGTCTTATATATACCATTTAATAAGCTAACAAATGCATACCAAACATGTAGAAGCTATTTATTTCTGAACATTTGCTAGTGATATTGGGGGCTTATTGTTGAAATGAATTCCTCTAATTTTGTAATTGAGCGTTTATACCCCCCTTTCCTTCTGTTCTGAAAATGTTGACTAGTTTTAACAATACTAAAGTTAGTGATGCTTATTTTAGTGTTTTTAACTGCAACCGTTTATTACATTCAAAAAAGTGAGATTGTGTGTAGGAAAGTGGTTAATGTTTGGAGTCTGAGGCAAAATATCTTTTATGACTTTTAATTTTTTTCATGTTTCTATAAACTTAAATATTTTATGTACTGAATTACTTAACATGTTTTCTTACGTAAATTTGGCCTAAACTTCTGACTGGGATATGTTTGAAAATTATTTGAAAATTCATTAAATGTTCCGTATTAATTTTTAGGTGGATTTTTTTTTAAATAGTTTGAATAAGTATTCATCATCGAGTACATTTAGAAATTTTAAAAGTTAAGAAATTGATTTTAAAATTCTTTAATTAAAAAGGATGCAGATTTTACAATTTTTAAATCAAATTAATGTTATTAATTACTGTTCACAAAATTTGGATCGTGCAGACACTGTAGTAGTAATAAAACAACTCGACATTTCATTTATTAAAATTTTCATGTAATGAAACAAAGGTTCTTTAAAGGTACTTTTTTGTAATTTGCACACATTTATATGAAGGTTGAGAACTTACACATTTTGTGGCTCCTAAGATTCAATAAATAAGTAACAAAGATGAATTGCCTTAATTTCTTTGTCAGTATTAGATTTTTTGGTGAAAGAGTGATTAAAAATTGGAAATATTTATGAGCCTAACACTTAACCCATTAATGCCTGACATTTTTTTTTTCAACGATACTTTGTATACTGGTTACAAATAGTGTTTAATGGACAGTAAAAATAGTTAAAAAATTATCATGTAAAAAATAAATTTTTTATTTAAGAAAGAAAAATCGTCCCTAAAAAGGGACGCTAGGCACCAGAGGGTACGTACTTTTTTACCAAAATTTTTTTCTGCCTACGATGTAATATTGAAAATGACAACTTATAAGAAGAAATAAAAGCAGCAATTAACATAAACTGGGAAGTAGATTCAGAGTACAAGGAAATATTGGTGTTGTTGAGTATGAAAGTCAGCAAAACATTTGTCCTATACGTATTACATTTGCTGCATTCGAATAAGCTCTTTTACTTCAATGGGCACATCTTACCTGAGTCTTATTTAAAGAAATATAACAACTAGCCCCATAATACCTAACTCAACTCTCTTGAGCTCAATGCATGTTGTACAGCAGCTTTTGAAATAAAAATGAAGAGCGGCTACCACCATTTTTTAGAATGGATCAAAAACCGGTAGTTCACGATATTTGATGCATGGGACCTTTTTTACTTTGCAACGTTTGTATTGAGCAACCCTATATATTTGGTTCATCAATTTCAATTACTTTCTTTTCGCTATTGGACAATCGCTTAGCCTTTACAAAATGATAAACTCCATGAAGATTCAATGCAATAGCTATGTGTGTGACATTGCTATTATTCCACCGAACCAACGTAATATTATTTTACCTGTCATCGACATTTATTCAAAACTTCCTCTCTTTTCTTTTTTGAACAACGTAACTATAGTTCATGAGCATTTTTTAATCCGATTCTTGCACAAAACCTTGCTGAGACAAATAATCACGTAGGAGCGCAAGAGAAGTAAATAAATTCTCACAGTAGAGATCAAAATTGGCATGCTCAGGGAATTCTGAAATTAAATCTGCAACCCCCCCCCTTTTCCCAAGCAACAGACACATATGCAATCCTTGAATTCTTCATCAAGGTGAAATGCTAAGCTTCTGAAACAGCTTAGGGCTTCTTCAACAGTCAGACTAAACAATAATAAACACCTAAATGCATAATGGAAAAGTAATAAAATACAACGAATAATTAGTGTTTTAAAGAATTACATTTTTGAAATAGCTTTCTTTCAAAATTTCCCTTGAGTATTTTTTGTAATTAAAAAAAAAAGAGAAAATATTTAAGAACATTGTATAATTAAATTTATATATACTAATTTAATTTAATTAGATTTTGAAAATAAAATAAGTTTTAAAAATGACAATTATTTTCAGTTTTTCAGTCTAAAAACATTTACTAACTTCTTTTGATATAAATTATAGATTCTAAGCAAGAAATTAGCAACGGTTAAACAATGCAGCCTTTGGTGCCTAGCGTCCCTTTTTAGGGACGTTCTTAAATTGCTATAAAATCCTAAAAAAATTTAAAATTTACAAAATTGCAAAAAAAGGTAAACTAAAACATCGATCAAAGTAGCACATATATCAAACACAGATAGATTTACTTGTTAATAACTTTAAAAACTTAGCTTTTTGTTCTTGAGATTGTGAACGATGTAATTTTTGATAAAGATCATAATCAAATGGCTACAGAGCACACTTTACAGCGGATATGTGCTGCAATCTGTTAATACAGAATTGAAGCAATACCAAAGTAATAATTGAACACAATTATTTGGTTGAAATGTTCATTTTTGGAAAATTCAGACACACTTTTTGGACCGTCCCTAAAAAGGGACGCTAGGTATTAATGGGTTAAGATAGCAATAAGTTTGATGCCAATGTTGGAAACTATTTTCTCAGGTTTTGAGAATTTATTTTTTCTCCTTTAACGTGTAAGTTCCCCCTTTTTTTATTATTTTTTTAATGTACAAATATTTTTGTACATTCAAACCTGTTTTCATGCAGGGAATAGAAACTTTTTTTAAAAAACTTAGAACGCGTGTAAAATTTGTTTTTTGAACGCATTACTATTATTTTTTTATGCTTAGCAAAGTTCAATAGAAGTTTTCAGAATATATGTTTATAAATGCATATTTATGCCCTTTTGTTGGATCATATTTTAAAAAGCAAATCAAATTAAAGTAGTTTGTCTGTGATCCAAATTATCAATATATAAAATTCATCAGAGTAATTAAATGGTTTGGTATTTAACAAGTAAAATTAAATTTTTAAATCTTACATGTGTTTATTAGTTAGTTATTATTTCCTAGTGCTTTGAATCTTTTTAATTTCAGTTGAGTGTAACGTAAATAATATAAATTTAAAGCATGACATATCATTTAAAAAAGTGTTTCAATATATTTAGCAGAAGTATATAAGATGACTTAATTTACACCATCCCCCCCCCCCCCCCCCCCCCCCGCATAAAAGATGGATACATCTTACTGAATTTATTCCTGTGCTTAATTTGAATTTCGTAACCTTCAAAAAGTACGATTTGAATCTCAAAAAAAAAAAAAAAAAAAAAAGGCTGCATAGTAAGTTTATTTCTTTGGAATTCTACTTTAAAATAATGAATATACTATTCTTTTCTTAAAATTTTTACTTAGGTTTGAAAATACTGTAAATTTTTCACTGAATATGCTGTACTTTTTCAAAATAGGCTCTTTATGAATTCTTACTTTTAATTTCATTCTTGAATTGACGTGTTAGCTTAATTATAATGAAAGACAGATGCATAATGTTCGGGAAGTGTTCTTTCATTCTCACCAGAATTGAGTGATAATTTATTATTTTTAAATATGGACAATTGTTTTAGTTATTTTTTTGGTGACAGTTGAAATATTTAGTACTAGTCTTTCTGTTATAAAAGTTTTATTTGAAAAGATAATTTAAATATTTACTTTGTGTCTATGTTCTATTTTCAACATTTTGGTCTGCCCTCATGCATTTATGTTTTGTTACTTCATGGAGCTATAATTTATATTTAAATTCACTATGAAATTGTGATTAATTTAAATTTACATTCTTCAGATTCCGATGAATACACAAAAAGTATTTGTATGCCAATTAAGTTTATATTGTTCAATCAGAAAGCATTGTCCGTTTCAGTACCTTCTATTTCAATAGATCCTTCTGCAAATGTCTACCCCCATTTGTCTTTTTAAGCAAAATGTAATTTTTATACAAAATTATGATTGGAGGAGTATTTTCCTGCCAAGTTGCCCATCAAAATGTGTCTACAAAAGGGGGGGGGGGCACCTTTTTTTTTTCTTTTTTTCCCCTTGGATTTTAGTTTTTTTTTTTTTTTTTTCAGATCTTGAAAACTGTTTACTTAGCGAGTACAATCTCAAGTTAATACATTAGAGAGTGCATGGCGAGGACTCAGTCACCTTTCTCACCTTTGGTCACCTTTTGAAATTTTGGTCACTTTTTGTCACCTTTTGGAATTTTTGTCACCTTTTTAAACCTTTCTTGAAATGTGTTTTAGAAAAGTCTAGTTTTGATAAATAAAATTTTTGAGCAGTATGAATATTCTTTTCCTAACCTGAAAATAAATAGAATTTTGAAGGGAAAAAAAAGCAAAAATCTCATTCAACCATTAAAAAATAGTGTTTCAACTGTAGCTCATTCACAAAACAAAGCCTTTAAAAGCCCCCGTTTAAAAATTGCGAAAAGAAACAAAAAACAGGTCCACCTGTTCCAAGGATACTTGGCAGTTCTTTTTTTCTTTTTGTTCTTGAAACGAAATTCGGTTGATGATTTGCATAGAGATGGGACTTTCACTCATTCTCTATTGTCAATACTTTTTAGTGAACATTTATGCTTTGTATTTACAGAGAAACAAGAAAAAGAATGCCGATGATTTTGCAATGAGCTAAAAATTAAAAGATGAAAAGAATAAAATATGTTCATTGAATAATCGTCATTATCTTCACTTCATAATTTCAGGTGTTAATATAATTGATTTTAAAGAAAAATCTTTGAACATAACTAGGGGTGATTGTGTTCTGGTATTTTACCGGATTTCCGATATTTTCACGATCGATTCTGGTATTTTCATGTTTGAAAATACCGGAAGTATAATATTTTTAATTATGCTTTTATCTTCTCACCTCCGGAATTTTTTTGCTTTTTCGAATTTTCGATGATTATACCGATCATTATTAATAATATTCATCAAATAGAAATGTTAAGCTGCCATTCTAATTGTTTTTTTTGCTTTAATAAATTATTTTATTTGCTTTTTTTTTTTTTTTTGATGTCTTCATGTAAAAAAATGCAATCGATTTGCATCTGATATGAGAATCGAATTTTTCTCATTTTTTATGCTTATTACCCTTAGGAGACAAATAAATGCAACATATTAAAATTAAAAAATCATAAATTTAAAATTTTCGAGCAAAATTCTGCCTCTTTTATGAAAATCAAAATGTCTAAGTTTAAATTTGAAGATTTGATAAAATTTTATTTTGCTTCAATTATGTGGATAGTAAAAATAATATGTTTATCGTAGAGCTTTTAATTGTAAATCTGAAGTAAGTATATTTGAATTCTTTTATATGCCACTTTCATACTTTTAATGCCTTAATTTTGAAATTGGCATTTCTTTGCTTCCGCTGTAAGATTCATACTTCGCAATTTTGATGCTTGCTATTCCTTGTTGAAAGGCAAACAAATGAAATTTTTTAAAATTTCTCTTTAAAATATTTTTTTGGAGATAATTTGTTCAGCACCAGCTCAAAAGTAACTTTATTACTCCTGATAAAATGTTAATCAAATGCATGTACAATATTTGCACTAAAAACTAATTGAAATTATTCGAATACAAGAAATGTAATAGTTTAGGAAAGGAACTTAATTATTATATATGTATAGTCATAAAATTAGGTGAGCTAAAAAAATAGGGCCGTGGTTTAACCCCCCCCCCCCCCCACACACACACACACATTTTCTCTTTAAAACTTTCAAGTATTTTTTTTATGAACTCACAATCACCCCTGATCATTACATAGAGTTTACCCTGAAAGTTTTTTGGAAATATGTCCTAAAATGATTTATTTTGTTACCTCCAGCCCTATCATGTTTAGAATTTAAGTCTTTAAAAATAGTATGTAGGCTATTTTGGTAAAAGTCAGAAAAAATGATAATCGTTTTCTGTTTTTTTTGTTTTCTTTACAAATTACTTTTGATCACCTTTTAGTTACTTTTTTGTCACCTTTTAGTCACCTTTGTTTTAAAATTTGTCACCTTTCCCACCTTTTTCAAAGACCATCAGCAGTCCTCGCCCTGAGAGTGTAAAATAAAATTTTAAGAGGAGTTTTATTTTAATTGCAGCTGCAAGTGGGAAAGTTTTCTTTTTTTTTTTTTTTTTTTCAAAACAAGACAAGATAAAACATAAAAAGGAATAATCAGTGAATAAATCAAAATTGAGAATTTAATGTAATTTTGCACTATATATTTTGATAACTATATTTTGATAGGCAAAAACATAATTACCTATTAAAATTTTGCCGTGTTTTAAAAACAATTGGAGGTAAAATCTTTTCTTGCAGTTGGTTCTCTCGCTGAAATTTGATAACCCTTCTAGTAATAGGCTCAGCAATTATATTACACATTATGTATTTTGGATAATTTATTTTTATAAATTTTCTAGTATTATTTCTTCTCCAGATGTGTATGTTTTGATCTCTGTTAAAATCCATTCACTGTTTCATGCAGCCCATTAATTTTTACTATGCAAGATTGTGATGTCTTTGTTTTTATTGTTCATTCATCTTGTCAGATTTCATTACTGCACTCACTGCCTTGAAAAGTAAATATCTTCTTGGGCCATGTTCGAAGATTGTACATTAAAATCAATATATCTGTAAATTTGAACTGGTAACATTGAAACGAATTTGAATTTATATGAGAATAAAAAGCATTTTTATTATGTCTACATGCTCTTGAAACTTGTCTGATGCCCTTTTACACGTTGCATGTTTTTGTTTAATTGAATTTCTGTTTTAGAGATAGGGGAATTAACAGAAACGTCATGTGGTACTTTTCCGTTATATAGCCGTTTTAGTAGCATTTGGCGCCTTGTTTATTGTTTGAATTGGCACAAACAAGAAAATATTGTTCAGGTCACATGTGTTTGCTCCTAATGCTTCAATTTTAAATTGCAATGTAACTTAAATTGATATATTTATCTGGTAAATTTACATTTTAATGAGAATTTCTTAAAGTGAAAAAACATTTTTTATTTACTTGAGTAACTACTACAGACATTGGTGCCCACAGGGAGTTGCAAAGGGGGTGCACTTGCACCCCTCTGGCTTTTTGTTTAAAATAATCGATGCTTTTTTTCAGTAAAATATTTTTTTTTTGTTATTTTTTAGTAAAAGAGAAATTTTATGCAATTTTTTCAGTAAAATTTTTTTTCTTGCTTTCTAGTTGTTTCTTTTTTTGTTAATGTTATTTGTAAAAATTGTTTTTGTTAAATTTTTACTAAATTTTTTTTGCTAATTTTTTAGATATCTTTTTTTTATATTTTAGAAGGACCCTCCCATATATGATTCTGCTTGCGCCCACTGAACAGGGGTGATTGTGTTCCGGTATTTTACTGGATTTCCGGTATTTTCATGATCGATTCTGGTATTTTCATGTTAGAAAATACCGGAAATAAAATATTTTTAATTATGCTTTTGTCTTCCCACCTTCGGTATTTTTTTTATTTTTCAAATTTTCGGTGATTGTTAAGATGCCATTTTTATTTTTTTTGACTAAAAACTATTTGAATGTATGAAATGTGTCTTGTTTGTTTATGAAAGGCAATTTATTATTAAATACGTATAATTATAAAATTAAATGTGCTTAAATAATAGTTGCCTTGGTTTTTTGAAAAAATCACCCCCCCCCTCCCCCACACACATTTTCTCCAAAACTTTCATGTATTTTTTCATGAACTCACAATCACCCCTGACTGAAGTAAATTAATGTTATCTTGACACAAATTACCAAATAATTACACCCATGTTTCGGGTTAGGGACTGTCCATAAATGAGGTTACACTTTTTTAAACACATTTGACCCCCATCCTTTCCCACTCTGTCACAAAGTCAATCTTATGCCCTCTTCTCATGTATCACGCTGCTTTCCATAAGCACATTGGTATTAAAAAATGTGATCTTCGCACATCTAGTTACCACCTCTTGTCACAACTCAATGTCACAAACATATTCCAACATACATTGTGGACTTTCCATTACAAAGAACCCTTTTTAAATTCAAAAAGAATTAAACTTAAGTGTGAAAAAAAAATGATAAACAGCAGTTTACTAAACCTTCCTACAATGAAAAAGTTATCATCGAGCAGGAAATGTGCTGTCAGATTCCTTGAATTCAAAGTCTGCATACAAAAAGCTTTGATGTATATCAAATGGGCCGTTGTTGTTTCTTCGGAAGAAAATGATCAAGTTTTGGTAATTGTCAGTGCATTAAAGAGTTAAAAGCTGCTGATATGCTGACAACAATGTTAACAGCTGATGTGCTCATGAAGTTCCTATCCTTAAATTGCTTATCATTAGACATACTGCCGTCCCCGTTTAATCGGGTAACGGATAAACGAATACCCCGCTTATACGAATAAAATATCTCAAAACAGATGCCATAGAAGTAATGTTAAAGGTCCCCGCTTAATCGAGTACCCCGTTTAATCGAATAACATTTCTTGGAACAATATTCGTTTAAGCGGGCCGACAGTATTTGAGTGCAAGCTAAATTGCTAATCTTCAGACAGACTTTAATGAATGTAAATTAAATCTAAGGTTCAATCCAAGTAAAAATTGTTATCAAAATGAAATTGCTCTATAAATAACAATAATTAAGAGGGAGTGTATTCTCTGTAATATATAGGCGTATACAGAAAAATATTTCACACTGAATAGAAACTTTCAATTCCATCGGCCCCCGATGGCTAAAGAATTTCCCTAGCTTATCATGGAGACCGCCGCCTCTTAAACTAACTTCCATAAAATGCGACTTTTATGATAGGAGAAAGAGGAGGCGGGGGTTCAGGTGGTTAATTGCTCTCTCTCCCCCCTTACTATCGCCGCCGAGAGCCAAGCCGTGGACGGGCACCTTATCAGTTTGGTCACTGGAAGAGTTATTGAGCATACAAATTGCTTTATGTTATCCGTTTAGACCACAGTTGCAGGGTTTTCAGTCTGCCAGCGTCTCGCGTAGCGCTACTCCATTTCCACCCGGACCTCCTTCCCTATGCAGGACATGGTGGCGCAGCAGCGAGAAGTAGTCTGCAACAATCTCGCTGTACCACTATGCATGAACTACTATGCATGCCACATGCGAAGAAACACATACGACACGCTATCAAGCGCGGATCCAGAGGTTAGCGTGGGGGAGGCATGATCCCTCCTAAATATAGAATACCAAATATAGCCTTACCAAACATGGCCTAAAACTTTATTTATGCAACTTATGTTTCGAAAAAATAGGCAAAATTTTGTACACAAAAGCCCCCGTTAGTGCACAAAAAGTTCACTTTGACCCCACCCTTTCTGAAAATGACCCCTGAACCGGAAGCTGGATCTGCTCTTGCCGCCTACATAAACACACCGTACTTCGTCATTGAGAAAAATATAATTTGAATTCGAGATGTCAAAATTCATATTCTTATTTTTTTGTGTCATTTTAGTGTTACGATAACAATAACTCATACTGAGTTTGGAATGACTGAGAGGAGAGACTTCCTGACAAAAGCTCTCATTCTTTGCTCGATTGTGTCTATGGAAATAAAAATGAAATGAAATGAATTTCCAATAACACAAACACCACGCACGTGTTTGTTTTTGTTTAAATTTCCCTGAACTATCAGTATCTAAAACTTACTAGCGGTTTTTTCTGTGTGAGTTTTGTTTGAAAGCTTAGTGTTCAATAGAAAAAGTCTATTTGGTAAAGATCTACTCTATCTATATGTAATATTTCATAACATGTTAGTGCGTCTTGTGTTATTGCATAAAAATTGAGCTGATTGTTTCGTATTTTAGGAATATTATAGTTCTTGGACAATGCATTTTCTTTCTTTCGGAGATGTTTTTGCTCTCAATGCTCAACATTTGTATCTTCTGCGTTTTAGTCTGCTGGTGTAGCACAAAAAACTTTGTCTTTCATCTCTATCTTAAGTGCAAGTTTCTTTTCTTTCTTAATTTTTTTAAATATCAGTAATAAATCATTACATTATTTTAATCTTTCGTATCTTTACAACAACTTTTGTAATAACTTCCCATGTCACACCAAGGAAAGGCCAAACTGGTATTTATCTTACTCGAGTGAGATTAGTTAAATCTCAAGTATATTTGGTTTGTTAACTTGCTGCATTAAAGAGTATTAAATAAACAAGGCTACAAGCTAACAATATACATTCAAAATTTTCTAATAAGCTATTCTACCAATAAATTCAAGCATTGTTGCCTCTTTGTAATACAAAAAAATTAAATAAATTCTGCCAAGACTTATGTGAAGTGGACCAATATGGTCCTTAACTCCCCCATCCCTCTCCCAGAGTTGAGAAGCACTGTTTCACAGAACTCGATAAAACCTCAAACCCTTCAGCTTAGCCCCGCCCTATTCTCATGCAATTGTATTTTTCCAAGTTTAATGAAAGTCTTACAATTATTATGCCTACTAGTTTTTCAGTGTCTTACTTGATTTTAATAGTTCAGTAATGAAAAATTAATAGAGAAAAGATTGAACATTTCTGAGTATCTCTGAAAAGTTTCAATATTAAGGTATCCTAGCTAGCTCAAATGGCAGAGCACTTTCTCTTTTTGAGAATGGATCAGGGTTCAAATCCCTGGCTGGGTTTTGTATTGTATCTTTTCAGAGAAGTAGAAAATCATTTATGCTAATATAATTATTGAAAAGTTTAGAACCAACAAGGAAAGTGTTAGCAGTGATGCATTTAGGTTTTTTCTTCCTTCCTAATTATAAGAGCAACCATGGGGCATTTGTCATTTTTCTAAAATATAAGATGTTAAATCTATAGCACTAAAAAATTGTATTGTGTTAAAATATAAGCACCCATTTCAATTTGTCTGTTATAATTTATTTTCATTCTTATCAAAATGTTAACAATTTCAAAGGAAGTTTTGAGTTATATTTTAGAAATTACATGCTTTTAAGTTGATGCAAGACATTTAAGTTGAGTCATTAAAGGTGTCAAAAAACATTTAATTTTGTAAAACTTAAATGAAAATGACAGAGTTATAGAGTATCTAAATAAAAAGATAGAAATTTTCATTGTGCAACATTTGAGGGATTCGTACGACATTCAGCATTTAACTGGCTTCACAAATAGATTGATTTGGATGTGGTAGTTTCTTGATCGATTGTTAATTTTTGTATCTAAAGATAAAGTATAAAGCCCCAGGAAAATCAGCTGTATTTATTGTTGTCGATGGGTCTATTTATATTTTTTCTTATCTCTAAATGAAACAGATAAGGAAGACGACTAGAACTACCTACACAAGTTCTGATTTGCTTGAGCTCTCCAGTAGCTTGAATACCTGAAAGATCAACTTTTTACTGTAAGTCAAAAGTATGTTCTTGTGTTAAAGTATCAGCAGAAAGGACATTTTGAAAATCACAAAACCTTCATGTTTATTCATTTTAAAAGCTTCAACAAGTCGGAGAATTCGATGTTTTCTTTTTTATTCTTATTTTTCTTTCATAACACTTTTAGTTTAGACATCCAGTGTTGTTTCTCTTATAATTTTCACAGTAATAAACATTTCCTATGTATAGATTGCATGCAACAAAGTTCAACTTTGATACTTTAATTGAATTGCTTATTTAAAAAACCAGTCATGCGATAAAACTTCCAATTTTAAGGAAACATTTATAGCATTATATTTCTGATTCAGTCGTGATTACAGCCCTTTTTACTCAAAGAAATGTCTAAATATACATACATTATTTCAGTTTAAAATATTGCTATCCTTATCAAACAATTTTAAAATAAAGGTAAAAATGTTTTTTTTTTTTTTTTTAATTGTAGAGCTTGTCCTTTAACTGATTTTTGAAATAAATAGTTGAAGTGTTACATTTATATTTGATAATTTCATTTGTTTTATTCCAGGCTGCATTTTCTTTGCCAAGCGTTGCAAAATGGAAGATTGTAAGTCGTTTTACATTATATTCAATTTACTTTCTTTTATAAAATTGAGTTTAATGATTTACTTTTATGTTTTGTAGCTGTGAGTGTATTGAGGTTTGCCGAGTGTCGAGCAAGAGAAATATTTAGCGTTATGAAAGATGTTCTTCGCAAGGAGCCAAAGCTTGCCTCTCAGAATTTGCCTCATAATATGCGAAGACGAGCTGCGAGCCATAATCCAAAGAGGTTGCCCAGAAATTTAAGGAATGCCGTTGTAAGCCTTTTTTAGAATCTATTTAGGATCTGCTATGTTTAAAAATTTGTTTAATACTGTTTGAATCGTGTATCTATTTTTCAAGTTATCCTTATTTTTATATTTAAGGTGTATTTTCTCTTGTTTGTTTTCATGTATGTTATGACTTTCAACATTTCATATTCTGTCTATTTATGAAATTGCATTATGCAGTAAACCTTCATTAATACTGGCTTTATTAAACCAGGTTTCCTTTAACTTGGACAACTATATAGATGTATATACTTTATAAATACAAGGCAAATTACCAATGTTTGTATTTCAGTATTATCTATTTTATTACCTTGTTTATCGTAACTTGGTTTAGTGTATGTCTGTGGTCTGTGCAGGTGGTGAATCTTTCTACTCAATTTTCAGGCATTTCCTGTGATTAGATTCTTTTGAGATTTTGTACGCAACCTCAGGCCTGTTGACAATGCAATATTCTAGAAACAATTTAATTAATTAGCCATTAATTATTTGTTTATTTCAAATTTGATCAACATTTTTGATCCTCTAGTATGAGGCCAAAAAAATGCTTGCACAAATTAGAATTACATATTTGTGGGAACCCCTCATTTTTCCTCACCCTATAAAATTTGTTCCGATGTAATTAGAATGAATTATAACTGTTTAATTAATTTCATGTTAAAATGAAAGTGAGCCTTCAAGTGAAAATTTAGTGTTGATCATGGTCATTGTTGAACAGTACTTATATTTAAACGCTTTAATTTTTTTAAAGCAAAATACATAATTATGACAATTTGTATATGCAAGGGATATTGCAGATTGGAGAACTTTTGATGTGTAAATGCTAGAAAAAGGTAAAAAAACGTTAAGTTATATAGTTTACTGTAAAATTTCATACTCAATACAAAAAGCAGAAAATAATTATTTAAATAAAAAAGGTTTTAAATTCACCACGATTTTAAGACTAAAAAGTAAAAAAAGAATTTCTCTGAGCCACTCATAGACTTAAAGACCCATAGAGGCTCAGAATTTTTCACTAATTCTCTGAAAAATCAGCAATTGGGAAGCTTTAAAAAGTAGCAATCAGTGAGAAAGCATAGTATACCAGTGTCAGTAAGTATTAGTTGTTGTGCAATAAAATCATCAATTACATTTTAATGTAACTATTAACTTATGCTTGTGCCTCAGGTTTTTCTTATAAACACAAGTATTTTGACAGCTAGGATTAATTCTCAATCTTAAATTTTCTGGACACTTTTCGAGAAGTTTCTGTGTGGCTTTAAATCCATGCGAGGCTTAGATAAATTATTTTAAAATTTTTAGTCTGTTTTAAAAACATTGTAAATATAGAGCTTTTAGTTATTTGTAATTTTCTCGTATGCAGTTTTATATTTTATTGCGTTAAATTCAAAATGCAAATTTACTGTGTACTGTAGAAGTGTGTTTATGTACAATGTCTCAACTTACAGGTTTTTTTTTTCGTTTAATCCTTACTTTCATTAATTTGTACGACTTGGATCAACTATTAGCTCTGATTCATAAGGGTCTACTGTATATGAAAGGCACTTGGAGATTGCACTTAATTGTGCTTGTTACAGGCATGAATATTTACTGAAGCTATGTTATATATTTTTTTGTAAGGTAGTTAAGCCTGGGTAGCAGAGTCAAGTCAGACTGATGTTAGGGGAAGGATTCTTTGTCGAATGCTCTAAAATTCACGGAGTTTTTTATTTTCTTTCTGACTGCGTAGTCTTGAGTAGAGATGTAGAGTGAAATTTTAAGACGGTGGGGAACAGTTTTTTTTCTGGGAAAAATGAGCTTTTTACAAAAAATGTGCTAAATTGCTGTATTTTCGTAGGAAATATTAAAATATGTTAAATAATAAAAGATATGGATACTTTGTTTTCTTTTCAACAGAATCGTTCTCTCTATTGACAGTATCATTTTATATATCATTACATTAAAACCAACTTCCCTTTCAATTATCTAGGCTAAGCAGGAAAAATCAAAGCATAAGAAACGGAAGCATTGTCATAAAAATCGTCAGACTGAATACATCCATCGTCAGTTGAACTCAACATGGCTGCCAACACATATTTGGTTCGCCAAAAGATTTCATATGAAAAAAATGTATGGTTATAAGTTACCTTTGCATTCAACAGGAAAACATTTTCGAGTGTCATTTAAGGCTGCTACCAGAAAGACATTGTTACAGGTATGTTTGATTTTCTTTTCAATCCTTCATTTTAAGTAGGATTATTTATGAATTTTCTAATAAACCAGGGTTCACTGATAAATGTCAAATATATATACCGCAACATGTATCTTATCTGCCATTTATTTTAAATAAATAGCATGCTATTTTTTGACATATTTAATCAGGAGTATTAACATATTTAAGTTATTTTTTATTGATTTTTATCCCTTTACGAATCCTTACGTCAATGATGTATTAGGGGGACCGGAAAGTAATGTCGTTTTCTTACGCTAAATACAAACACATACATTTTTAACGAGTCTTTATTTTTAATCAATGATGTATTCCCCATCATTGTCAATATACTTTTGCCATCTAGTGAGTAAATTTTCAATCCCTGATCGATAAAAATTAATTGGTTTTTTTGGCAAAATATCTAGAGATGGCATTTTGGATATCATCCAAATTTGCAAATGTTTTGCCACTTAAAAAGTGTTGCAGCGCTCGGAATAAGTGGAAATCCGATGGTGCAACATCAGGCGAATATGGTGGATGAGGCAGCACCTCCCACCCCAATTCATTAATTTTTTCTAGAGTTCGCCTTGCGCAGTGCGGTCTTGCATTGTCATGTTGGAGAATGACGCCTTTTCGGTTGACAATCGCTGGCCACTTTTCAATTAAAGATTGATTGACTCGCTGCAATTGTTCGTTGTAGAGGTCTGCAGTAACAGTTTGTCCAGGTTTCAGTAATTCAAAATGATCAATGCCGCGAATACTCCACCAAACACACAAAAGCGCTTTTTTGGGGTGTAAACCTGGCTTAGCAGTACTCCGAGGGATTTCATTTGGAGAGAGCCACTGCCTTTTGCGTTTTGGGTTATCATACAGGACCCATTTCTCATCTCCTGTGATCAAGCGATCAATAAACGCTTCTGTGTTGTGTCGTTGAAGCAATAAGTTGCATGTGATTGATCGGTCAGCCTTATTCTGCTCAGACAGATTATGCGGGACCCAAACACCTGCTCTGCTTACTTTCCCAATCTGCTTCAAATGTTCTTGGATGGTCGACCAAGGTTGGTTGAGACTGTTTGACAATTCCTCGATCGTCTGACACGGATTTGCTTCCACTTCCGCCCTTAACACTTCGTTGTCTAACGTTGATGGTCTTCCTGATCGATACAAGTCGGAAAGATCAAAATTACCAGATTTGAACTTGGAAAATCACCTTTGGCATTTACGAATGTCCAGTGCATTTGGATAAACATCGCAAATGTTTTTGGTAGCAACTGTTGCGTTATTTCCCTTGCAAAACTCAAAGAGCATGCAATGCCGGATGTGTACCTCTTCTGGTATTTGGCTGGCCATTTTACCCAAAATTACAAAAAAAAATTGTAATTCAATTGCCTATAAGTAAAGAACTTGTATCTTCAGTCTTCATAGATACATCAGTGGGAGGCATAGGCGCTGGCAGATAGCACTTGCACTTTTTTTGTAAACAAGTTTTTTTAGCTAATACTTTTTGTAAAGTTTTTCTTGCTCAATTTTTTATGTAAAAAAATTTTCTTTTGTTCATTTATTTAAGTAGAATTTTTTTTTAAGTTCAGATGCGTGTGATTCTGCCAGCGCCCATGGGGGGAGGAATCGAGTTTTTTTTAGAGGAGTTGTTTTATGGATATCTGAGGTTTTTGAGGCATGCTTTGATGTGAATTCCATCATTTGCTTTTGATTTTGTTTACAATAAAGATCTGACAATTGGATTGAGAGACATTGGGTTCGCATTTTGGACTTATTATAGCTCAGGAGTAGCTTCTAGATACAGTATAATTAATTCTGATAGCAAGAGGACTCCAACACTAAAATGTGAAACAGTCGGTACAGGGCCGTCATTTCAAGTTTTTTCAGGGGGACGGGGGGCAAAGGGTGCAAACACAATGCAATTTCATCGGAAAACAAAAAAAACCGCGCCCACTTATCTGTAAATACATCGACTTCTCAAAGCCGGGCCAGGGGGGTGGGGGGCAACGGACCCCCCTAAATGACGGGTCTGAATCAGTATCTAAATTAGTTGTGTTCCGTATACTGTCCTTTTTCTCTTCAGGTTTATGTCAGTAGTTGACCCCCCCCCCCCCCTCCGGCAAAAATATGCGTTACTTATCCTTCTCTGAACAAACTTGACAAACATAGCACAACATCTCATTGAACTCTTTTTTTTCTCGCCAGTCACATTTTTTTTCTATTATTCTCTTTAACTTAATGATAAACATTCACTTTTCATGTTTTAAACTACTGTATTTTTATCCAATATTTATGTTCTATTCTCCTCTGATGTTGAAAACATGAATCAAAATAGAATGTTGAAAAATGGATATAGTTAACTGCTAAAATTAATGTTAGAGTGTTTATTTCGCATATGATATGTTTCTTTTATGGCAAAACAAATTTGAGTTGAGTAAGCCAACATAACACTGATTATGGACAGATAAATTGAAACTTGTTAACTTGTATGTATTACCATTAAAACAATGTTATTTGTAGTTTTTATAATTCAACTCTTTTAGGACATGTCATATTATTGTTGCATTGAACTGAATGGAACACAAGAAAATCTTTTGTTGAAGTTATCTTCTTTAACAGACGATTCACTAGGTAACTATAATGCCCTAATATTAATGATTTTAATGTAATAATAATGGTTTTGGCTTTTTTTATGATCTCTTTTCTCAATTTTCTCTCCATTTCTATGTCTACTTGAGGCCTCATTTTGTCTTTTTTTCTAAAATAACACTACCAGCTCTAATCTATCAATAATATACATGCAGTAAACTCCTGGTCAGGGGTGCCCACAGGGGGGGGGGCGCAAGTTGCGCCATCAAAAATTTTTTTTGGGGGGGGGGGGATTTTTTAAACTAATATATTTATTTACTTAAATTATTTATTAATTTATTTTTTTAATTTAAAATATTTAAGGATTTTTTTTAAATAAAAGTTATTCACTAATGTATTTTTTAATTTAACTTATTTCTTTTATTTCTTTATTATTTTCTTTTATTTATTTATTTATATGTTTTGTGTGTGTGTGTGTGCTTGGAATGTCTGGAAGGGAAAAATAACGATTTTATTCTGCGCATAATTCGAACTTTTAAAAAATTTATAATATATAAAAAAATAATAGTTATAATTTAAAAAAGTAAATAAATGATATTTTAAAAAATAAATAAAATAAAAAAGAGGGGTAAAATAAAAAGAACAAGAGGGTTATGAAAAATTTTGGGTGGGAAATTGTGCCACTGAGCTTGGGGGGGGGGGGGGGGGGGCACCAGCGCTCCTGGTTATCCGCAGTTAGTTTATCCTCAGCTTACATTATCCGCGCGTTTTTTCACACACTTTTATTTTATAGTGATGATTACTAAATGTAGAAAGATGCACCTATTTTGACTTAACAAGTAAAATGTACTTTTAGACAAGATGATAGATACATCAAATCAGCATTTGACAAGATGCTCTTAAAAATCTTTGATCACAAATTGAAAAGAGTTTTAAAATGAAACAAAAAAAAAACCTGACTTTTTTTGTAAAAATTTAAGATATGAACTAATATTATAATCATTAAATGTTTCTTAAACTTATGGGTGTGTTATTGTTTGTTTTTAGTTCTTCTACATATTATCACATTAAATGTTATCGTTTTTAGCTCTAACTTAAATGTCTGTGATATTTTTATTCATTGTGTACATAAGTATCATTTTTTACCTATTATTCGAGTTATCTGTGGCTACCATGCCACCCTATTCCTAGATTATCAGGAATTTACTGTATATGAATGTTATCTTATGTGATATCTATATATATATATTTTTTTTTTATAAAGGTACTAACTTTGCATCAGAATTATGTATAGATGGAAGTAAAGAGGGACAATGTTTCTTGTATCACCCTTATTCATATCCCTTCCAAGCTATAGGCTTGGTTTCCTTTCTGTGGAAACCGGTGTCAAACATTGAATTCACCAGCGTTCCAAAATCTGAGCGCCCCTCCCCAAGTAGCACAGTTCGCCAGTTGTGGATCTGGTGTCATCCATCCATACATTTTGAAGTGGTCGAAGTCCTCACCGAAATATTTCGTCTGAAGGAAAGCTGCGGCAAAATAGAAGACAGTCCGACGGAGAAGGAATCGGAAGATGTCTCGAAAAATAAAAAATCTGAACATAAGTTTGCTTCCAAGGTCAATCACTCAAAAACAAAACTCCACTTTAAAAAGGAAAGAGTTTTTGCAAGTGAGGATGTCACAATGATGTTGCTGAAAGATACTTTAGTCCGGCATCGCCTCATTGGGCCCCTCGCATTGTCTGCAATCACTAAGGTGTTGAAATCTGCTGATGTGTCCATGTTGGATGGCGAAAGCTTTTCAGTTCCTGCAGATGAAGATGCAGTCTCTGCATCAAGTGAAAGCCAGCTGTCCAGATGTGCTGAAACTATTCGTTCACCGGTGGATGCGAAGCTCTGGTGGCAGAAGTATTATGAATGCGAAGAGACCAGAAATGTCCATGACAGGAAAAGCAAGCTTCTAGAAAATTTGGGAGACGTGAATTTTTCTTACTTGCTGCCTTTGAGTATGGTTGTTGGACTTACAGTAAAAGATCCTCGCTTGGATTGGTCCTCGAAAAAGGGAGAGGATGAAAATTACTTTCATGGTAAGTATAGTTTGTTGCTTTGATTATTAGTTTTAAATTAAATGCAAAATAAAACAATTTCCTTTAAAGGAACCTATAAAATAGGTGGAACGGCTAGTTGAACCTCTTAAGTGTGAAAACTCTTAACCTGAAATATTTCTTAAGATGAAATACTTGTTTGCCTCCCTGCCCTGAGATAATTACCACTTCACAATTTATCAGATAACGTGAAGTCTGGTTAACAAGAAATAATTATCATGGTCCCTTTTCATGCCAAGAAGGTCGGACTGTCCATCAATTTAAAATTTTTTTTCACATTTTTAATATATATTTTTTTCACTCAGACAGGGACACTAGAGATAAATTAGGTCTGTTAACGGACCTTTCACAAAATTCTAAAGCTCAAAAATGAACCTTTCACAAAAATCTTAAAATCAAAAACAACCTCATCACAAAAATCTGAAATTCAAAAATGATTGGGAATATTTGCAGGCGTAATCATTTTTCACAAAATTCCACAAACAAGACCCTGGTAAAAAATCCTGGTTTGACCTCTGCCAGATGTACTTTCAAGTCCGTAATATTGGACACAAAATTTGTTTTATGTAATTTACTTGGTACAATTTATTTATAATGTGAGTGCAGAATTAATTCAGGTGCAGAAGATAAAATATCTGAAGAAAATTAACAAGCATTTTATTATGGCACAAATGGGCCAAATTTTACTTAATTTATCTGTCTTACTTAAATACTTTATGTTTTATTTAATTTATCTTTTAACCTTTTGGAAATTTTACTGTGCATTTCTCATTGTTAATTGTGAGTTGAATTTTTTGAAATGCACTGTTCTGAGTCATTTTTCATGCTGGCACAATGTAATTAATTATTTTATTTAATAATCTCAAAAATATGTTTGAGACTTGATCACATTTTTTATTATAATATATATTGAAAGAATTCATCTATATAGAAACATTGATTTAGGAAACATTTTTTTTTGTCTAACTGATATTTTTACTCTAATTATTGTATTAATTCCTCATACAGGAAACAATGAAGAATTAGCTACTTTAAGAGAATTTCCTCCTTATTACTCCTCCTCAGCATTATGGGACAAAGAAATTCGTGATGAAGTTACTGAAACACAGATGCCAGAAAATGAGATAAATAAGGAAAGATCAAAATATGTTTGTCCTAAAGGTAAGAGCTTTTTCATGCTTGACAACAGTGACAAATCAGAGATGTCCAACAGTCTGAGGTGCCCTTCTTAAGTTGTCTTAATGTCATATTAATATTACCCATGTATCTGTGTTGTTGAATTTATTAATTAATTTCATTTTATTATTTGCCTGTCAATGGAGCCTGTGCAGTTAAAAAAAATTTTTTTTTTTTTTGAGCTTTAGATGAAGTAAAAGTTATGGAGATACTTATTAAAACACATTTATTTCTGAATCACTCTTTATGATTAATTCAGGTTTTAATTAATTTATTTATTTCAATCATATGCTATAGTGACTGAAAGTTAAAAGAATATTATTTGAACGTAAGCTATTTTTCCTGTTTGTTAAGCCTGCTGGTACGAAAAATTCTGAATTGAAAAATGTAACTGCACAAACAAATTTTTTTTGTTAAACTTAAGATTTATGATGTATTTATCGTCCATGTATTAAATTACTGAGGTTTTTTGTCTGTTGGCAAAATTTCTGGCTTTTATAAAATGTTGGAGAAATTTTTGAATTTATTATTAAAAAAAATTTTTTTTTTTCTATTTTCCATTTTCTCCCTCCTGTAAACATAGAATTTTACCAAAAACAGAATGCTTTACCAAAGATTGTTATTTACATTTTGCCATTGTTATAAGTCTTGTTAAGTATCTATTGGAATCTGCTCCATGAGATACGGCTGTTTTATTTGCAGTAGAGATGAGAGAGATATGGTCTAAGGAAATTAACGATTTTTAAAAAGGCAATCATTACCATTTAACCCTCATACACAACTCATATCAATAAAATTGTACAAGTATTACAATACCTTCGCAGTATTATAATACCTTCAAATTTTACTTAAAACCACTAAGGTATTTTCAGGCTGACCCACTCAAGATTGCTCGATGTTTGATACAGTGTTTCTGTTCAAATAACTAACAGAGTTTCAATGCAGTGCTGTTTACTGGTTTAGCAATATAAGCAATAACCTTCATTTTTAAAATATACTTGTTTATTTTGTTCTCAAGAATTAACTTAAACTCGAGCATATTCACAACATAGCATAGAAAATGCAACTTACAAAACCCAAATTCTGAACTCTTCCCTCAAACATGCACTAATGGCAATTTGAATTGTCACTGTTACATTTCTATGTTCAATGTTAACAATATTTTCATTTTCTATCTGGGGACTTTTAACCCTGATCCAACTATGACGTAATTATTATAAAGTAATTATTAGCTCTCATAGCAACATTATAATGATAAATATATTTCAATTTCTGTCTATATAAAATTGTCAGGTATACAAAAAGTTTTGTTTGGTATCAAGAAAGAAAAAAAAAACCTTCCTTCTCTATTAGTTCTTTAAAAGCAAATATTAGCTTTTGTATGATAATAAAAATATTTGTTTCTCTTGGATATGTTACTGTGAGATTCAAAAATTAAAAATAATGCAAAAAATAGTTAGTTTACAATTTTTAAAATGAATGTTTATTTTGTAGAAGGACTGAATTTGGGATTGCGTGAAAACAAAGTGCCTGTTTTGCTTGTTCATCAGTCTGGATTTAACGGTAAATATGCATATACAATCAAACCTCCATATATTGAACTTTTATATATCAAAGCTTCAGCAAATCTTCATGATCATTATATAGAAAAACTATTTCCATGTATCGAAAAAATCTCTGTATATTGAAATTATTCTTGAACATAACGGGATATTTTGTTCGACTCTATACCTCTTTGTGCACAAGTATTAAAATCAGGAGTAAAAGGAAGGTCGTTGATTGTCATTACGAAACCCACAAGTCAGTTATTGAGGTTAATGGTAGCAGAACAAATGTAGAACTTAATGAGTTTTAGAAAGAAGCAACAAAATCGTTTTCAATTTTATGTTGCAATTTGTCCTGTAAAACAATTTCATTCTTTTTTTCTTTTTCTAACAGTTGATCTTTATTCTTAACTATGCTAAGCTTCAGTGTAAAGCTAAAAATTCGAATCCATCAAAAAATCAATTGCTAGAGCCACTTGAAACATTACTTCCTGGCTTTCAGTTCACATAAATTGTTCCTGAGGAACTTTTTAGAGAATGGAAACATTATTTTGGTGATATTGCCACAAAACTGGTTATTCAGCATGAATTTCAGTCATTTCTTCCCTTTTAAAAAATGCAACTATGATCTTGTACTATGTAGCCAATATTTGGATTACAGTTTATTTTAAAGTAATGAGCAGCAAATTATTCTTAATTCTTTTTTTAATTATTAATTTTTATTTAATCGTGTTATTCTCTGATAAATTAGAAGTGGAGTTTCGTATTAAAATTAGCTTTAAATTTAAATGTTTTGGTAGTAGTTACGGTAAAATTAAACTTGTTTCCAGCGCAATCAAGACTAAAACTTCCATACTTTTTTAATTTTATAATGAATTTTGTTTCAATATTTTTTCGGTAACAGAAATACATCCAGCTTTGTCCTTGGTACGATTGTTTTTCTTGTCTAATTTTTAAAAAATAGTTTTAAATATATTTTCTCTATTTTTGTGATAATCCACCTAATCTGAGGTTTGTTGATATATACTTACTGCAGTGTTCGGCACCCCCAACAGTGAATTTTTGATCGACCTCTCGCTCCTGCTCGCACGGGTTAATTTAGCCTGGTGCTCCTGTGCGAAGGAGGAGAGGGATGTTTTCGATAGAGGGACCCCCAAGGTCAGAGAGAGAGAGCAGTGAGGTTGAACGCTGTTGGTTGGGTTCTAGAAAAGTGAATGTGGTTGTTTTATTATTATTGTGTACATAGTGTAATGTAGCTGTGTGTGTTGTAAATAGAAATAAATGTGTAGTGATTTAAAGAAGTTGTGTGAAAGTCCATGAGTTCATCTTAACACCAACGAACCAAAACAAGTAACAATATGGAGAAGGCCGTACTCGCTACACTTACATTTTCGCAAATACTGCCTATCCTGCTTAATCGTGTAACGAATAAAGCAATACCCTGCATACACAAATAAAATATCCCGGAACCGAATATTTCCCATGCTATAGATGCAATGTTAAAGATCCCCGCTTAAAGAAATACCCCGCTTTATTGAATAATAATTCTTGGAGGCTGTGGAGTCAGATGGAAAATGACTGAATCTAACTTCTTTACCCCAAAATCAGTTCGACTCCAGGCTACCATCTCCACAACTTTGACCATATCAGTAAATTATACCATGTGTAATGAGAGCTGGTGTCTCAAAGTAATACTAATTTCCCACTCTCCACACTTTTCCCCTGCTGGTTGTCATAGTTACAGCGATGGACTTTTTCCCCACTTAGCTTTTGCAACAATGGTTAAATACAAACGGTTAAAATTGCTTTGTGCGTAAACTATTATTCTATTGAAAAGTCAACTTTAATGATTCAGAACTTTTTCTCAGAAATTTTTGCTTTGTTTATGTAGGACTAGATTTGTTAAAAAGCATTGAGAAATAACTGAGACATGAGGATATAAATTGATAAACATAAAATAAATGAAATGTCTCAACAACAGTGCATTAAAAAAAGTGGAGCTGTTTCCTTTTGTACGGTTTCCATGGAGACGACGCAAAATTTCTAAACTTGATATGCCTATTTTAAAGTAACCGAGTATAAATACAGTGAAAGTTGTAGTAATATTTGCCTCATCTTTGTTTCAGGAGTAGGCAGTGGATGGGATCTGATTGCTCCTCAGGGTTGGGGCATGGCATTCTGGATCCCATTCAGCTACAGTGGACCACATGCTGCGGGTATCAGGGACGTATGCAACGTGAACGTAGAAGCTGGTTTGCCAAATTTCCCTTACAGCTACCCTGACACATCTGCGGGTAGATTACACGAAGAAGAAGATCGGGAGGAAAACACTAAGAAGTTTTTGAGGTATCCACCCAACAAGAGACCTAATTTTGAGACCTTAGGTGTTGCGTCACCTTTCAGTATGCCATGGGTGACTCTTTTAGACAACTGGGAAGATGAACTTAGGCAACAAAATTCTGAGTGGATAGAAACAGTTTTTTCATCTTCTAATAAAGCATCTTCCTCTCAAAGGCTGTCTGATAAGGATGGGAACGGCATGTTTGTTCTGAGGTCTAAAAAACTGTTGTGGGAACTGAGAAGATTGAATGAGAATATTTCTAAAGCGGTCCGCAGGCTGGATGTGGAGGAAGTGCAGAGTATGTTAGGTTCATTAACTTCTTTTGCGAACTTGTGTGTTACAGAGGTTGAGTATGTTAAAAGATCAGTCATTTTGGTGAAAATTGATTCTCTCTGTAGAGGCATACCAAAGAAATTTTCTGCAATTTATTTACCGAATGAATCCGACCATCAGTTGCTGAGAGAGAATTCCAAACACCTGAATCCCGTAGAACCGAACCATTTGGAACCGGCCGGTAAAAGGCAGAAGTTGTGTAAAAAGGAGAAAAAGGAAAAACTTGAGCACATGTTATCATCTTGGAAGAAGCCTGAAAATTTATTTTTGAACTCTGAACGTAAAGTTATTGGTTACGTGTCAGAAGGCGGTTTTTCCAGTTTGAGAGGCTTCGGGTGTGGCATAGGACACTGTGCTTTGACAGGTTTCCTTAATTTGTTTGAACATTGTATAAAATTTCAAATACCACCAGTGATACTATTTAGGGAGCAGAACAGTTTTCAATATCGTGCTGCTAATGTTGAAGTAATTGACTTCTACTAACTTAAATATTTTTAAAATTATATTGTTGACTACATGTTGTTTTGCAGATTTTTTTTTCGTAATGGTACTGCAGGTGAAATGTTGTTCCTGTTAAAAATAAATAAATGAATAAAATCTTTTTAATTTCACAACACAGCTTGTTTATGAATTGCTTGGTTCTCATATTGCACACCGAGAAGGAAAGGGGAACATCCTTTTTTTAGTTTATGGTTATTTAATGCTAATGCAATTTCTAAAGTGCCCCTTTCATTCTCCGTGTGCAATATATTTGTTTATATGAAGAGGTAGCGTCGCTACGGGGGGTAGGGGGGCAGTCCACCCTAGGTGTCACCCGTCTGGGGAGTGACACCCAGAGCAAACAAAGAAAAAAAAGGAAAGGAAAATAAATTTTAAAAAACCAAGATTCACTCTGTGAAATTCCAAAGAGTAATTATTTTGGGGGGGGGGGGGGGTGCTGACTTTTAGCCGGGAGACACCCCTGTGAGGAGTGACACCAAAATTCTTTTAAGAGTGTAGGAAAAGTTTCAATACTTCTCTTCTGACTTTTTTACCCAACATGGGCAATTGCATTCAATCTTTTAAAAACAGTATATTACAATTATGCAGACATTTGTGCCATAGAAATATTTAAAGTTATGTGTAATCTCTTAAACCTTGTAGTGTCAGTTGGGGAAGGCGGGGGGCTGTTGCGCCGGGTAATACTTTTCTGTGGAAAGTGACGCCGAAAAGGTATTTTTGAGCTTCTGGAAAATTTCAACTTTTTCTGAAATCTCTCGCAAACTGGCCCTTGCTATTTCGGATGGTGGCGCTTATATCTTGCACACACACACGACTGCAACACTCACACATACCTATCGCAATTCGAAAAACATAACTTGAATTCAAGGTGATAAATTCAAATTATGTTATGAACTCAAGGAAATGAAAATTATTATTATTTTATTGCCTTTTGGAACTATGCGGCATGTTATAAATGTTTATGTATGCTTGTGGACTGTAGAGTAGCTTTTTCTATAGTGTGAGTCGGGAAAAGGGATTGAAACACAACTAATTTATTTTGCAGTAAAGAACGAATTTTACACCGAGTATAAGATTAATTTGAATAGATTTCTTTGTGAGTGATCCACTTGAATATTTGTGTGTGCGTTGGTGGGTAGAAAATAACTGGTAAGCAATTTTCCTCTTTTGTTTTTTGATAATCTTCAGCTTATAGCGCATGGCTTTGCCCAAGCTCATCATTTAGGTGTTCATGGGGGGTGGGGGGCAATTCTCCCCTCCCTTGACTGAGTATTTATTTTATTTACTAAAATGTAAATTTGGAACTTCTTGGAAAGCATCAATTTCTTTAATTTCTTATCAAGTGTGTATAATATGAAATGACTGAAAAACATGGATGTTAAACACTTAATTTCTGAACATGTTTTTCTTCAAAAAATTTTTCGACGAATTTTATGCGTTTTTTTTACGATTTTGTGCGTTTGTGCTTGTCGTTGGATTTGTAAATGATCAGAAACTATACCGAAAGTCGGTGTCAGCATGTGACGATGTGCTTTTTTTTCTCCTCCCTCGTTTTCCCTCTCTGTCGATTCATGTCAGCGATTTGTCGACCAAAATATGAATTAATCCTATCTTTCAAACATGAATAATTCGAAAATCCTTATTTGCCGATTTTTGGTGCATAATTTTGTATCCCCAATTGCCCCTTATAAAGCCTCGAAAATCAGAATTTCATACACATTTTTTAAAAATTTTCACGGGGCGAAACCCTCGGACCCCCTATTGAAAGTTTTTTTTAACACTCACAGAGATCGCTTTTATGAGTTATGTTTCATTTAATATAAATTCGATAGTGTCGAATTTTGTTCTGTCGTCACATAAAGCCAAAAAAGTTAGTTCTAAAAAGTATGAATTTTATGTGAACATTCTAGAGTTTTTTTACGAGGGGGAACTCCCAAATTACCACCCCTCCCCCCGGTATGCCACTGGCTATATCATGCATTTTTTTTTATTATTTAACTTTTAAAAAGTTTTTTTTCTGAAAATATTAGAAAATTTGTGTATGTAAAGCCCTTTATTTTTGCAGGGGGGGGGGGGGGTCACCCGTGCTAGTTTCGCCGCTGCTGGAGGACAACTAACTTAAAGATTTGAAGACAAAGCATAGGAGAGAAATGGAGCTTGCTATACAGTCATCTCTACCTGCCGAAATGTTGGTTTCTTTTTTCAAGGAAAACATGCTAAGAGCTGCATTAAACTTTCTTAACTATAACGATTTTATCGAAATTTCTATTTCAAATAAGCAGATGAAGACAACTTCGTTGGAAGCTTAAAGTTCAGAGACATGGTTACACCTATAGGTGGCAACTTTTCCGCATACAGCAAGGGCGTATAGAAGGGGTGGCCTGAGGGGGCCCGCCCCCCCCCCCCCCGAAATCGAGAAAGATTTTTTCAAAAGTAGGTGTTTGGTTCGTGTTTGCTCAAAAAAGGGAAAAAAAAAATCCTTAAGAAAAAAGCCCACTCTTTATTAACATCGTTTTCAAAGGTTTATATAAGGGAGGGCCCCAGAGGGTCTTTCCCTCTTATACCCCTCCCGCCCCCCCCCCCCCCCCAAAAATTCGGATTTTTTTTTTAAAAATAAAGGTAGCTATTATTGAAGAAAATAAATACCTTTGTGCGACAGATGTTAAGTTTAAATCCAACGTTAACGATACCTGTATATTTGTGCATCGTTAACGTTGGACTTAAACTTAACAGTAGCTATTATTATTCGGTTTAAGTTTGCTCTTAAATTATTTACACACTTTTAGCTTGAAATACACAAATAAATAAATAATTATGTGGCACAAGGCATTGGTGCAACCCAAGATGGTCAGGGAGATCTTGCGCTTTACTCAAGAGAAAAAAAGAATGTGTCTTTGGAAAATGAAGATATTTCAATTAGAAAACGCATAGAAAAAATCCTAATCATTTTGAATAGAAATCTTTAAATGAAAAATATTCAACACATGTAGATTATTAGTCAGCAAATTACCTTTCTCTCTTTCTTCTCATTCCCCCTTTTTTTTCTAGTCAGTCAGGAAATAAAGTCTTTAAAATAATGCTACTCTCAATAAATTTAAAATAAAGTGTAATCATTCCTCCCCGGCAAGAAATTTGAAATAAAGTGCAATCATTTTCGGTTTTAGATTTTTTCACAAATAATTTCCAAGCTTTCAGCTGAACAAAAAAAAAAAAAAAAATCGAAAAGAGGTGGAAGTCCAAGCCAGCCGAGCTAGAAGTGGCACGTAATTTTCAATCTCTTTACTAGTGGTGAAATTAAAGAATAGAGTGCCTCTCAGTGGCGGGTTTAGGGTAGGAAGTCAATGCCCGTATATCCGCCAAGCATGAATTCAAAGAAGGTCCCTTAAAGAGTCCAAAGATATCTTAAAATTTCCCTTTTAAAGCGTGTAATTTAATTACAGTTTCAAAACTTCAATATCCAAAAATTTTCGGAAGAGAGTTCTTTTCCCGATTCTCCTTCAATAGCTTGGTCAAACATTGCCTCAAATGGTATTTTAGAGATTTAAAATTCAAACAGTTAACGGTAGTCGATAAACCCCCTTACTTTTCTATAGTCTTTAGCTCTAAAATGTGTGTTTGAAAAAGAGAGCTCCCGAATTAGTCTCTGTGCCCAAAAAATTTCCGGGCGAGTCCCTAAATCCGTTTATCATCCTAAATGTTGTCAGACAAAGCCTAAAAGCAGTTGTTCTTATCAAGAATCATGGCGTAAGGGGCGCTATTGAAGTAATTCTAAAAGGCGTTTTTAAAAGTTAGAGGGATCTTCGTGGAATTTTTGGATGATAAGTTTTTGCTCTTGGGGCTAATGGGCACCTCTGCTAAAAGTAAAATTTTGAGCCTTCAGTTTCAAAAAAATGAGCTTAAAATTGCATTCTTGAAGCTTCAATGTCGCAAAATTTCGGGGCACAGCGCCCGAATCCTGCCTCTTCTCTTGACGGTATTAAAGATAACCTAAATAAAAATGTTTTCAAAACATCATTTTTGAAACATTTCGGGAGAGAGTCCTTGCTAACGTTACTACCAAAGATGGTCTAAAGTAAAGATGGCTTAAGGTTTCAATTTTGAAAATTTTCGGAGGGATATCCCTAACCACTTTTTGTCTCTTAACGTCTCCAAAAAGAACGCGAAATTGCGCATCTATACATCGAAAATCTTTCAGGGGAGGTCTTTGAACTTTCACTTCCCAAAGATAACTTAAATGAAATTTCAGTTTAAAAAAAACTCATCTTCTTTTCTTTTACTCTATCATGAAGAATTATATGCTGAGTTGTGCTTCAGTGTCAAAATATTTCAGGAGAGATATGCCCCGAGTCTTCTCAATTCCTTTAACGTCACTAAAGATAGCCTGAATTTGCGTGTTTCGAATTTAAGTTTCAGTAAGTTTCCTAGAGGAGTCTTGATCCCCCAACATCCACCAAAGGTAGCATAAATAATTTCAGTTTTGAAAAAAGTTTTGGAGGGAATCTAAAACATTTTCTATCTTTTCCAAAAATTTCAATATTTTAATTCAATTGAAAAAATTTCTATTTGTCTTACAGTAATAGCGAAAAAAAAGAAAGTTGGGGGGGGGGGGCGTGGCTAAGCTTGATTATATGGGCTTCCTCTGAAATAAAAACCTATATACCACTGGGACCCGGGCCCCTCCCAAAATCAAGAAAAAAATAAAACATAATTCTACTGACGTTTGTTCACAAATAATTTCCAAGAAAAATAAACCCAACAAGATGGGAGAACATCCAAGCTGGAGGCTGAACCAGCACCCTTTCTTTAACTTTACTATCAAAGATAGTCTAAAATTGTACTTATAAGTAGGGATGGACCGGATAGTTATTTTGCCGGATATCGGATATCCGGTGGCTCATCACACGCCGGATACCGGATATCCTGCGGATATCCGGCATTACAATTACATTGCATGCTCGCTTATTTTTATGTAATGCAGCTTCAAAACAATAAATCAAAGTTGTTTCTTGCATAATTTCTTTAAGAACATGTTAAATACATTTAAATTAATTTTTAAAGCCTCTATTTTATTTGTACAGGAGTAGCGCTACATATAAAATGAAACACTAGCATATTGTGATTTCTTTCTAATCACTATGCTAGTTATGTATTATGTATATGTATTTTTATCAAAATAGACGAAACTTTAAAAGATTGAATTAAATATTTCTGTATATACTCAAAGTTTAAACTTTTAATTATTCTTAGTTTAAATTTTAAAGCTTTTCTGTTTCAATATCATTTCAATAGGTTTCTACGTAAATGATACAGTTATTAAATATTTCACCAATATTAAAAAAAAGGAAAAAAAAAAAACTAAGCTCAGATAAACTTTTTTTTTTTTTTTTTTCAAATTGATACATATTTTATTAGAATTTTATGAATTT
>JAXGGA010005513.1:0-77609 GCA_038373865.1 Uloborus plumipes
ATCATTTAACTTTGTATACCAAATCGTTTTAAATTTGCTCCAGCCGTTGCTTCACAATTGAACTGAGAAAAAACCGTCCCGTAATGTTAAAAATATTTTTGATACTTGGGCATATAATACCTAAACCACGATAGGTACGGCAAAGTTTGTTTTTTTACATCAAAGTATGAACCAACCCAACAATAAAAACGTCGTTGATTTCCTCTCAGATAAAATTTTGAATTTTTTATAAATTATGAAATTAATATTTGAAAAAATGATGATCTGGAACCATATAATATTTTGATGGAGAAACAATCTAGAAGGGGTTTCAAAGGTGAATCCAAAATGGGAGCTCAAAATATCCAATAGTTTTTGAGATATGCTAAAAAAACCATTTTTAGGGACCATATACAACCGTGCAAACTGAAACAATAGCAAGGAATTACTATGCAAAGAAAGAGGAATATGCTAATTCACCAGTAGCGGAACATGCTCAGCGTTTTTATATAGTATTTAGTTTTCAACAGTTATAATATGTTGAAAGCGAAACGGTTAATAAAACTGCTGAGTACATTTTAAAACTGGTAGACAATCCAATTTTTTGTCCATTAGTGAGAAGTCTGCATTCTTGCAACATGTAGCAGTTCAGAAAACGTTTTACGTGGAAACTTGATTTTCATGGAAAACTGTGGTATCTCGGAAGGTTATTTGGAATAATTTGTGACGATTAGACGTTTTTTAGATTCTGAGCCACGGTTTTAACATTTTTGCCAATCCTAATACAGTAGTTTATATAAATACAAGAGTTCACTTTTAAGTTGCAACCTCTCTCCAGAAGGTGTGTGCTGCATGGGTTAGTGCGTAGCTAAAAGTAAGCATCTATCTTTGTTGAATCAAAAAGATAGAATGTTGCGTTTTTCCCTTGAACTCTACACAGTAGGGTTTTCTCTTCCAAATTTCAAAAAATGTTATAACTTTAACAAAATCCGAGAATTTTTAATTAATTACGAAAAGCAAACGGATTATTGCGAGATAGTAGGTAATTTAATCGAAAAAATATGATTTGTCTACTCTTTGTAAATTTCGACCTTGAAAGTAGCATTTTAAATGTGGTGGTGGTCCCTAAATCTTTGGTCGGTCATAACTTTTGTTCTACTGGTCCTAAAGTGATGCCGCTTGGTACCCAGCGTACTTTTGGCCCCCCGTACCTAATTATGTAACCAAATGTAGGAATTCCTCTTTGAAAATTCTGACTGAGTTCATTTCACTTTGTATATAGCCCCTTATCAAAATTTTACTCACATAGTTTTAAAGAAGACTTTAATCCATGTCAGAAGACACCTTTCTTTTGTTCTTGGCAAGTATAGCAGCCGAATAATTCAGAGTGTTTCGTTTTTTTTTTTTCTATGACTGGTACCACAACATTGAAGCGGTGATTCGTCAGAAAGCATAACATTACTGGGGCAATTCCCACGAAAATTGTCAACCTGAGCATCAAAATTTCACTGGTCTCAAAACGCAAATTAATATATATATTTTAAAAGCTTGAACTATCTATTTTAATATTGTACCACCTTAAATTTTATATTAGAAGCTGTTGTATTGAAAACAGGCCGAAAGAGATGTCCATCATCTCTCCAGAATTATGTTCGATAATTTAGAGTACAGTAATTAGTGTTTTTTTCCCCACAAAAAAATCTAACTAAACAAAAAAGTTGGGGTAATTTGTTATACACATTATGAAAATTCTAAATACTTATCTCTACTACTCTATCCCTACTACTTATATTTGTCTTATTTGAAAAAAATATTGTTCTGGCGTTTCGTTTAGATACAGTTTGAAATTCAGTTTATGAATGTCAGTCAGTTACCATAAAAAATCAACATTTTCCCCTGAGCGTGAAAATTTTTGATGGAAACTTACAAAAATTCATACTCTCTGCCTACTTTAAGAGTATTTAAATACTGAATAAACATAAGTTGAAGTTTGCATCAAGAACTTAAAAAATTCAATGGTAACTGACTGACAACTTAATGTGGTAACTGACTGACATTTAATTTAATTTCAAAGTAACTACAGCGTAGTTAATTACACACTCCTAAAAATATTCCTCTTGTTAAACACAAAACAACACAACTCTTGAGTTTTAAGATTGGTAAATGCTCTCTTTAGTGAAGAAAATCCAAATGTTAAGATTGGTCTTTCCAAGTTTAGCAACCTCCACCCAAATCAAACATTACTAAGAAGAGACATTCCCCATAATGTGTCTTTGCCAAAAACATGAAAATATTCAATTATTTTTGGATGCCTTAAAAGAAAAAGGGTTGAATGTTACGCCTAAATTAAAAGATTTTATAAAAACTGCAGTCTGTGACGAAGAAAATGAAATATGTATGAACGGAGGTCGCGGCAATATTGCCGCCACCTCCGTTCATACATATTTCATTTTCTTCGTCACAGACTGCAGCCTTTATAAAATCTTTTAATTTAGTCGTAACATTCAACCCTTTTTCTTTTAAGGCATCCAAAAGAAATTGAATATTTTCATGTTTTTGGCAAAGACACACATTATGGGGTATGTCTCTTCTTAGTAATGTTTGATTTGGGCGGAGGCTGCTAAACTTGGAAAGACCAATCTTAACATTTGGATTTTCTTCACAAAAGAGAGCATTTACCAGTCTTAAAACTCAAGACTTGTGTTGTTTTATGTTTGTTTAACAAGAGAAATATTTTTAGGAGTGTGTAATTAAGTACGCTGTAGTTATTTTGAAATTAAATTAAATGTCAGTCAGTTACCACATTAAGTTGTCAGTCAGTTACCATGGAATTTTTTAAGTTCTTGATGCAAACTTCAACTTTTGTTTATTCAGTATTTAAATACTTTTAATGTAGGCAGAGAGTATGAATTTTTGTAAGTTTCCATCAAAAATTTTCATGCTCAGAGGAAAATGTTGATTTTTTATGGTAACTGACTGACATTCATAAACTGAATTTCAAACTGTATCTAAACCAAACGCCATAACAATATTTTTTTCAAATAAGACTGTATTAAGAATTTTCATAATGTGTATAACAAATTACCCCAACTTTTTTGTTTAGTTAGATTTTTTTGGAGGAAAATACACTAATTACTGTACTCTAAATTATCGAACATAATTCTGGAGAGAAGATGGACATCTCTTTCGGCCTGTTTTCAATACAACAGTTTCTAATATAAAATTTAAGGTGGTACCATATTAAAATAGATAGTTCAAGCTTTTAAAGTATATATATTAATTTGCGTTTTGCGAACATTGAAATTTTGATGCTCAGGTTGACATTTTCGTGGAATTGCCCAGTATGTTATGCTTTCTGACGAATCCCGCTTCAATTTGTGGTACAGTCATAGAAAAAAAAAACGAAACACTCTGAATTATTCGGCTGCAAAACTTGCCAAGAACAAAACAAAGGGGTCCTCTGACATGGATTAAAGTCTTCTTTAAAACTATGTGAGTAAAATTTTGATAAGGGGCTATATACAAAGTGAAATGAACTCAAAGTCTGAATTTTCAAATGGGAACCCCTACATTTGGTTACATAATTAGGTACGGAGGGCCAAAAGTACGCTGGGTACCAAGCGGCATCACTTTAGGACCAGTAGAACAAAAGTTATGACCGACCAAAGATTTAGGGACCACCACCACATTTAAAATGCTACTTTCAAGGTCGAAATTTACAAAGAGTAGACAAATCATATTTTTTCGATTAAATTACCTAAAGCTACTCGCAATAATACGTTTGCTTTTCGTAATTAATTAAAAATTCTCGGATTTTGTTAAAGTTATAACATTTTTTGAAATTTGGAAGAGAAAACCCTACTGTGTAGAGTTCAAGGGAAAAACGCAACATTCTATCTTTTTGATTCAACAAAGATAGATGCATACTTTTAGCTACGCACTAACCCATGCAGCACACACCTTCTGGAGAGAGGTTACAACTTAAAAGTGACCTCTTGTATTTATATAAACTACTGTATTAGGATTGGCAAAAATGTTAAAACCGTGGCTCAGAATTTAAAAAAACGTCTAATCGTTACAAATTATTCCAAATAACCTTCCGAGATACCACAGTTTTCCATGAAAATCAAGTTTCCACGTAAAATGTTTTTTGAATTGCTACATGTTGCAAGAATGCAGACTTTTCACTAATGGACAAAAAATTGGATTGTCAACCAGTTTTAAAATATACTCAGCAGTTTTATTAACCGTTTTGCTTTCAACATATTATAACTGTTGAAAACTAAATACTATATAAAAACGCTGAGCATGTTCTGCAACTGGTGGATTAGCATATTCCTCTTTCTTTGCACAGAAATTCCCTGCTATTGTTTCAGTTTGCACAGTTGTATATGGTCCCTAAAAATGGTTCTTTTAGCATATCTCAAAAACTACTGGATATTTTGAGCTCCCATTTTGGATTCACCTTTGAAATCCTCTTCTAGAGCATTGTTTCTCCATCAAAATATTATATGGTTCCAGATCATCATTTTTTCAAATATTAATTTCATAATTCATAAAAAATTCAAAATTTTATCTGAGAAAAAGTCAATGACTTTTTTGTTGTTGGGTTGGTTCATACTTTGATATAAAAAAATAAACTTAGCCGTACCTATCGTGGTTTAGTTATTATACGCCCAAGTATCGAAAATATTTTTAACATTACGGGACGGTTTTTTCTCAGTTCAATTGTAAAGCAACGGCTGGAGCAAATTTAAAACGATTTGGTATACAACGTTAAATGATGTTGCTGATCACAAATATGCGATAAAAAAAGGGTGTTTTTATAGAAAATTTTAAAGTTGATGCCAATTTTTATATGAAGACGACCCCTTAACAACAACTGATAGAAATGTATAGAACACATTATTCCTGAAAAAATAACATATTACAAATGTCTCTAGTGTTAATAGTCTTCGAATACGAGCGAGTGTTTCGTTTTTTTTTCTATGAATGTACAGTCATAGAAAAAAAAAACGAAACACTCTGAATTATTCGGCTGCTATACTTGCCAAGAACAAAAGAAAGGTGTCTTCTGACATGGATTAAAGTCTTCTTTAAAACTATGTGAGTAAAATTTTGATAAGGGGCTATATACAAAGTGAAATGAACTCAAAGTCTGAATTTTCAAATGGGAACCCCTACATTTAGTTACATAATTAGGTGCGGAGGGCCAAAAGTACGCTGGGTACCAAGCGGCATCACTTTAGGACCAGTAGAACAAAAGTTATGATCGACCAAAGATTTAGGGACCACCACCACATTTAAAGGGCTACTTTCAAGGTCGAAATTTACAAAGAGTAGACAAATCATATTTTTTCGATTAAATTACCTAAAGCTACTCGCAATAATACGTTTGTAAATAATACTTTTCGTAATTAATTAAAAATTCTCGGGTTTTGTTAAAGTTATAATATTGTTTTGAAATTTGGAAGAGAAAACCCTACTGTGTAGAGTTCAAGGGAAAAACACAACATTCAATCTTTTTAATTAAACAAAGATGGATGCATATTTTTAGCTACGCACTAACCGTTGCAGCACACACCTTTTGAAGAGGGTTACAACTTAAAAGTAACCTCTTGTATTTATATAAACTACTGTATTAGGATTGGCAAAAATGTTAAAACCGTGGCTCAGAATTTAAAAAAACGTCTAATCTTTACAAATTATTCCAAATAACCTTCCGAGACACCAGTTTTCCATGAAAATTAAGTGTCCACGTAAAAAGTTTTCTGAATTGCTACATGTTGCATGAATGCAGACTTCTGACTAATGGACAAAAAAAAAATATGATTGTCTACCAGTTTTAAAATATACTCAGCAGTTTTATTAGCGTTTCGCTTTCAACATATTATAACTGTTGAAAACTAAATATTATATAAAAACGCTGAGCATGTTCTGTAACTGGTGGATAAGCATATTCCTCTTTTTTTGCATAGAAATTCCCTGTAATTGTTTCAGTTTGCATAGTTGTATATGGTCCCTAAAAATGGTTCCTTTAGCATATCTCAAAAACTACTGGATATTTTGAGCTCCCATTTTGGATTCTCCTTTGAAACAACTTCTAGATTGTTTCTCCATCAAAATATTATATGGTTCCAGATCATCATTTTTTCAAACATTAATTTCAAAATTCATAAAAAATTCAAAATTTTATCTGAGAGGAAGTCAATGACGTTTTTAGTGTTGGGTTGGTTCATACTTTGATATAAAAAAACAAACTTTGCCGTGCCTATCGTGGTTTAGGTATTATATGCCCAAGTATCAAAAATATTTTTAACATTACGGGACCGTTTTTTCTCAGTTCAATTGTGAAGCAACGGCTGGAGCAAATTTAAAACGATTTGGTATACAAAGTTAAATGGTGTTGCTGATCACAAATATGCTATAAAAAAGGGGGGTTTTCATAGAAAATTTTAAAGTTGATGCCGATTTTTATATGAAGACGATCCCTTAACAACAATTTACCAATAGAAATTTATAGAACACATTATTCCTGAAAAAATAACATATTACACGTGTCTCTAGTGTTAATAGTCTTCGAATACGAGCGAGTGTTTCGTTTTTTTTTTCTATGACTGTACCATGATGGCCGTTCTCGCGCCCGACGTAGCGGCGGATCAAGTGAAGTGGGGGCCCCAAGCGGTAAAAGTTTTGGGGGCCCCCTCCACACCACTCGAAAAAAGGGGGAGAAAAAATCCCCCCCCCCCCCCGAGAAAAAAAAACCAATACAGTTTACCAATATTTTTTATTTACATACCTCATATAAATTTTCGTCTAGCTTTAATTGCAGCGAAATCATTATGTTTTCCGTGTTGACGCGGTTCAACAGTTCCTGTTCAATTTTCAGTAAGGCTAAGTTGTTAAGCTTCTCTTCTCCCATTTTACTACGTAAATAATTTTTTACTCTTTTTAAAACAGAAAACGATCTTTCACCTGATGCATTTGACATAGGTATTGTCAAAAATATTTTCAAAAGTGTCTCCATGTTCGGAAATGTGTACGACATCCCTCTAGCAGCTTGATAAGTATTATGACATGAGAGACTTAAATTATCTGAATTTTCAGATGTTCTTTTGAATGAGTCCTCATTTTCTTTCAGAAACATAACAAAATGATCAAATTCATCTTCTAAAGTGCAAGCATCAATGCCATTGCTATGCTTGTTCTTTAAACGTTTAAGTGATTCTTTCTTTTTTCTAGTGATGTGTTTCGCTCAAAGAAGATTTGAAATGGTTAAAGCACAACATCATATTTTTTAGCTCTTAGTGATAGCTGTGCTTTTGTACTGTCACATATGACTAGAAAAGAATTCACTTTGAAATGGTTTCTTTTAGAAAACTCATGACCTTCCGTTTTGTTTTCATCGAAAAAAAAAATTTCTTTTTCGACTTCTGCAAGTTGGTGCTGGTTCATCTTCCTCGTCAAACGTTAACCCTGAGATCTCAGTTGCTTCTTTTTCAATTTTTTTGAATTCGTTTCGCTAATTTGCAATAAAATTTTCAAGGGATTTTAGTAAATTGGCCCCTTTTAAGAGTTCGCACTCTATTGACTGCAATGATTTTCTTACAGTATTTATTCTTTGCAGAATGGTGTTCCAAATCACAGTCAATAGGGCGGTTTCATACTTTTCCATCGTCTTCAAAAGTGCTGTTGCTTCAAGTATTGTCACTTTTTTTTTTCTTTTTTATCATTACAAATTTTTTGTAGAGCCTCCTTTATGTATGGGAACCCAAGTTTGATAGCCAATACCGCACCTGCTCTTGCTGACCACCATGTGTCACAGATTCTTTTTACAAAAACTGAGTGTCGTTCTTTGCACATTTCTAATTTGGATGTTAAGATGCTCCATCGATAAGTTGATGAAATGTGAATAGCTTCTGCAGAAATATAAAATATTTAACTACAGAACTACAACTTTTTGCAGCAAAATATCCCATTAAGACTAAGGAATGGCTCGTACAAGGAATGAAAACTGCACTTGGGCTGTGTTCCTTAATGCGTGCTTGTAAGCCTGAATATTCTTCCGACATATTTGAGGCATTGTCGAATGACTGCCCTCGGCAGTTTTTGATGTCCAAACCTATTTTTTAAAAATATTTAAAACCTCTTGCTCCAAGTACGAAGATTATGTTTAATTATGGGAATGAATCCTAAAAATCTTTCCTCTGTATTTCCAGAAGCTAAAACGTACCGTATCACAAATGCTAGTTGATCCACGTGACAAATATCTGGAGTGGAATCAACCATGATGCTGCAGTAAGTAGCAGATTTAATTTCTTCAATTATTTCCGCTCTTATTTTATCAGCAATCAGGCCAACAAATTCATCGCAAATATTATGTGACAGCTAATTAATGTTTCCTCTTCCTTGATTTGCATATTTTGAAGATGTAATCTCAAAAACTCGTCATATTCACTTAGATATTCTAAACAGGTTAAATAGTTTCCTTTTCTGTTGGAATCTTTGCCTTCATCGTGAAAGGATGCTAAACGCTAATCCTAAACGACTCAAGAATTTAATGGGTGATACTATTCTTTTCCATACCTCTCGCCAATAATTTTCTTCTCTCTCTTTTTCTTTCAATAACTGAGTATCGATTCGATTGGTTATCATCGATCTCTTACCAAGGGTACACGTAGCTGACATGTGTTCCTTTGAAACTTTATGGTCCGACAAAATAACTGTGATTGACCTCCAGTTTTGCAAGCCAGTAATTAATTTAGTTTTAGAATGAGAAAAAAGTTTGCTAGGGTAACAATAAACACATTTGCTTGTTTCTGAAAATGCATGCCAAGTCCTCTTTTTCATGGTTCCATTCGATTTCTTTCTGTAAAAATGATCATTAGAAAGTCCTCTGTAATAAACCTCATCCCTGTCTTTATACAAGGATTTTAAATTATCTATACTCCCTATATTTTTAGGTTTGTGTTTAAGAATATGGTCAATAACAGCATCTGAAAGAATTTTCGGCCATAAAGCTATATCCTAATTTCTTCGATATCTACATTTACTAGTTTATCTGAATTATCTCTGTCAACTGTGTCTTCAGCTTCACATTGCATTTCGTTAGCTGTACTTTCAACCTCTTGATGTTCATCTTCGTTCTCCTTTTCCTTTTCTGCCGTTATATGCCTGCATGGTTATAACACGGGTGAAGCAAATTTGGGGGCACCTTAACCGGATCATATTGGACTATATTTTATTAGACTGGTAACGGCTGTAAAAGAAAAAAAAACAAACGGTAGTTTAGTAGGTTGGTAAAAGCTATAGCCATCGTATTGGAGCTTTAGAATCCAGTCGAACTTTGGGGCCCTATAGCATAATATCGTAATTTAAAACAACGGTAAACGAAATTGGGGGCCCCTTAGCCGCTCCACATAGGCCTATTGATATAAATTCCAGTCGAGAGTAAGTCATCGTCTTTTAAAATATTTATAAAACAAATTTGGAGCCCCCAGAGCGGGGCCCCTAGGTTGGATCTTATTAGCCTATTGGTATCTATTAGTCGCCGGGTGCAAAAAAGCTCGTGCGTTTAGCTACAGGTTGCAGTTATATATAAAACCAGTGCATTCGAATTTTAGATTCTAGGAGAATTTATGGGCCCCATGGCGCATCACGGGTCGACGAGGCCCCACGCGTACCGTTAGACCCGCCTCTGGTCCGACGCTATGCCGGTGAATGCCACCTTCCAGAGTGCATTATCGAACGTCACAGTGGACGAACACCTGAAGTTATGGTCTGGGGTGCCATATCATATCACGGACGATCTTAATTGCTACGAATTGTGGGTAACCTGAACAGCAACCGGTATATCAGTGAAGTTCTACACCCCCAAGCTGTTCCCTTCCTTTAAGGCTTGCCTGGCGCTTTATTTCAGCAGGATAATGTCCGCCCTCATGTCGCTAGGGCTTTTTCGTCCTTCCTTGCATCGCAACAGGTACAGCTTCTTCCCTGGCTAGCGTATATGTCGGGGGATATGTCCCCCCGGATATGTCGCCGATTGAATATGTCTGGGATATCGTTGGTCGGCGTATTGTCCGTGATCCTCATCTTGTTGCTTCTACAGACGAACTTTGGGTACGCATACAAATAGTATGGAATGCTCTTGATCAGGCATACATTAAAAATTTGTTTTATTCCATGCCACGTCGCGTAGCAGCACTTATTGCAGCGGCGCGTGGTGGCTACACAAAATACTAAATTCAATATTTTTTTTAATTGTTTGTTGGCTTTCTAAGTTTAATCATTTATTTGTACCACTATCACTCAGCTGTGTATTAAATTTCATTCAATTATGACGATTCCTTCATGGTGTTGCACTTTTCATAAACACGAGTTTATATTAGCTACAGTAAAAAAAAAAATAAATAAAGATAGATTCACTTTCTTTTTTTTTACCATTTAATATTTTCGAAACTTCCAATTGTTGAACTTTTGGGATTTCATTATACTATTTGCAATTTTTGAAAGAATGGTAACGTTTATTTTTTTCTTTTTCCTCTAATAACGTATTTACTTTATCTAATTTTCGTATGATTTAGAACAATTTAGAGTTTGCTATCTTAATTAATTTTAAAGAGAATACAGATACCCATATATGTATTCTTAAATTACACGTTCTACAGTTAACAAATAAAAGAATATAGCACTAAGATTTGCGTTAGTGAGAAATACGACAGTTCCTTTTTTCCCCGCGCTGTGCACCAAACGGCTTCAGACAGAAATTGAATATTCATTTTCAATGGTGCTTTTAATTAACTTGTAATTAATTGCATTGCCTCGGTATTGTTAAACACTCATTCTAAATTACCAGATTTTATGTGCAATTTGTACATACACTAATGCTTGAAAACAGAAGCTGAATATGAGTCGAATTCTTTTTAGTCAAGTCTGTTGTTTGCCAAACCGATATGAAGTACAATAAGACAAATATATTTCTAATTAATACGTATCAAGTAATGCTCACTTTTTGTTCTTTTGTACGAATATTTAGATGGTAGTTTTGCATTTGGAACATTTACACTCTGATTATTTTCTATATGAAAGCAACAAGTATTTATGATGAGAGTCGATGGTTATGAAGGAATGAATATATTGATACAGCTCAAGTTTATCGATGCTTTAATTGATGAAAAGATTCTACAGAAAAAAAAAAAAAAACACACACACACACATCAATTAAAAAGCGTTTTCTCTGTGAATGGTTACCTACCCTACAAACGGGTCCCTATGGCATGTGTGTTCTGTGGAAGTCGGGTCTTACCGACAAATAATGGTACAGTTGAAAAAGGAAAGCCAAGAAAAGCCCCAAATTTCAAGTCTAGCTGGTACAAGATAACAACAACATTATTTTTCTCATAGTTTTTAAGTAATTTCAGATGTTGATGTGCTTTAATCATTCTTCTCTCCCTCCCCCCTCTTTTTTGTGGTTGTTGTTCGCTGGGGAAGAACTCATCCACTTATAAGTTGAAAAATTGATTGATCATCCCTACTGCGTATGTCTTCGTTTCGTGATCTTCAAGAGTTTGGCACATTCATTTACATTTAAGGTATAACTGGAAGTAGGTCATTATATTAAGCACTAATTTGAGCACTCTGTTTTTTTTTTAAGGACAAAGGAACATTTTTTAAACTCTCAACGAAAACAGGCGAAAGATTAAAATTTAATGTGTGTAAGAGCGTCTTTGTGCATTTGTCTATGGTATCGGAGCTCCTAAACAAATACAGTGAACTCTCACTTATACGCCGGCCCAAGGGACCAACAGAAAAAGGCGCATAAGTGAGAGAGACGTATAAGTGAATAAGCCTATTTAAATTACTAAAACGCAACATAGGTTCTAATGAGAGAATGAATAAGAATGTTTCTATATGAAAGGGATATATTACTACGGTTTTGGCAATTGCTGTAACTTAACTACAATGATAAAGAGAAAACAAATAATTGTAGCATACCTAATTACAAACTGTTCCCTTTAAAACGATGCATGATAGATAATTGTCCCTCTCCAAACTCTCGTTCATGCGGAAAAAATGCCTTCCGCGAGCAATAAAGGCGAAAGATTAAAGAGGAAAGTGAAAAAAAATGCTTATTTTTTAAGGAAATTAATTTATTTTTTTTACATTTTAGGGAAAATTCGGCACATAAGTGAAATATTTATCTTTAGAGCGACGCATAAACGAATGTCACTATCATTATTTTGCTATGAAATGTGCTGGGACAATTTAAAATTCTCGTATAAGTGAAAAAGGCGCATAAATGAGGCGGCGTATAAGTGAGAGTTCACTGTAATCCAAATTTGATCCAAACTCTTTTTTTTATTTGAAAGTGATTTGATCAAAACTATTCTTAGGTTAACCCCGACTTTAATCATGTGGATCATAAATGAATCGTTATATTATAGTTTTTGTTTGAGAAGTGACTTGATGCAGAATGATCTGAGCATCTTTGCTGTGATTCGCTTCAACAGAGGTTTTTTTTTTTTTAATTTAAACACCTTAAGACTTATTGTCTGGTTAAAGGAGGACATAGGAATGTTTCAAGGCGCTTGAGTTTATTATAAATCCTTTACTACACATCTTGTTTTACAAATGTTTACCTTATATGTTTTGGACTTCAATTGCGAAAAGTATCTTGAAGAGTGCCCTAAACCTCCTTAGTTTCAAATATAGTCTAAAAATGCTTTTTTAAAACTTCAATATCGAAAATTTACCTTTAGTGAGTCTTTGATGATAGCCCCTGCCTCGTATTCGTATCCATTTCTGTGCCTGGTATACCGGACATAAGTTTTGACCAGGTGCTATTAATTTAATAACTAATTAAATTGTTTTTCATCATGTTGATGCACAGGTAAATAAGCTATACAGAAAACACTACAATAGTTGAAATTTTGGAACCTCGATAAGTTGGCCCTCGCGGAGCTCGACATATTTTCATTGTCCCTTGGGGTCAGGGGCGGATACAATTGAGTGGCGATGGGGGCGATCGCCCGTCCCTTGAAGGACTCTGCTGCAGCAGTTTATCGACTTCGAAGTTCAAAAAAGCTAATTTTAGTTGATCTTCGATGATACCATGAGAAGTGGTTGGGATTCGGGGCTCTGATCTGGATTTTTTTCGAAATTGAAGACCTAAATATTTGTACTAAACATGTGTTAACCAGAATGTGTTGTAAAAAAAAGAGGGGCAAGTAGAAAAAAAAATCGCCCCTCCCTTGGCGCATTTCTGAATCCGCTTTTGCTTGGGGTATAGAGTTACCGAGGCTCCACTGTATATATTTAACATGAGCGTAATTCTTGTAGGAAAAATAAATAATATTTTATTAGGATTAACAGATAAGTTGAGCTTTAAATTAACTGCGATTGAAACAAAATCTTCGAGAAGGAAAAACTTGAATTTCCTTAACAATATCAGAAAATTAGTACTGAATAATAGTTGTTTAAGTTTTGCTGATTATATTTTGCTTTATTGCAGAAATTAGCTTTCAATCTGCGAGCTTTTAAGACTTTATCGTGCAATTCGTAGTTTATTCAATACGTTAAATATCTCTTTACTTTTTTTTAATCAAGCAAGTGCTTTAATATATTTTCGTATACTTCACAGTATACGAAAGATATACTGTATTTTTTTTCAGAAAATACAGTATAAAAAAATACTGTATTTTTTTTATACTGTATTTTCTGAATACCGATATAATATTCAAGAGTCTGCTATCTTAATTGCTATTGAAAGAGAATACAGAGATACAAGTGAATGTATTCTTAAATTACACCTTTTGATACTTTTGAATCCTTTGTTAAACGGCTAACAATAAGAAGGAAATATAACTAATATTTGCTCAAGTGAGACAGGCAATTTTTTTTCCTCGCTATGCACGAAACCAAGCTAAAGTCGGCATGCAATACACTGGCAATCGGTTACTTCGATTCATGGACTGCAGTTTCGTGCTTATAATGCACTTATTAGCATGGAAAACGAAAGTAACCGAGTTGGAGACAAAAATCCTCTTATAGAGCAAAGAGCGCCAAAAAAAAAAAGACTGGTAGCTAATGTGAAATTAGAATACCATCGAGCGACCGCACTTGGTACTTTACAACTCGTAAATTTTAAGGCAAAGCTCGGGTATAAAGCAGTGAGTAACCACCTCTAAGCAAGGGCTAAGGCACTTGCAAAAAATAGTTGACCAGATCATAGGTTTGGAATCCTTGCAGAACTGCGACATTCAAACACCACATAAATGTGCAGAAATTAACAACGATACGAATGCCCAAATGAGCAGGGATAATGCAGACACGTGTTTCGGAGTTACAAGGAACGCGTTTTTCAATGCAAAAAAGTTGTGAGCTTATGGATGCACAGGAATCATTATTTTTGGCAAATTCAATTTGAGGCGATCGGTAATAATTAGCAGGTGAAATATTAAATAAAGCCTTTGGATAAACTTTTCAACTGGTAGCTAAAACTATTTTTCACAACCGTGGAATCTATTTATTCAGGAACTTTTGTTTGCAAAGAAACTTGTTTGTTACAGGAAGTGGGTGGAAACCGCCAAAATTCAGGAACGTTTCCTAGAAATTATCTGTTACCTTTTGGGGTTTTTTTTTTTTTTTGGTTTGACATGATTCGTTTTTGTTTTCATTTATTTGAGAGGCTATTTTACTGTTTATCTATTTATTTTGTAGAGTTCATGTATTTGTTTATTTATTTTTAATTGTTGGTAACGGACTCAGAATTAAAATCCGAGGCATTTTATTTTTACCAATCATGAAGAGTTTCGAACGAATTTAATCCTCTTATTTATTTAGGAAAACGATTGAAGAATAATTCTTATAAAAAACAAAAAATTTGAAATCCTTAAATTGTGCTGCTAATATGCGGTCGTTTTTGTTTCAATCGATTCCATCAGTTTAGAGAAATTTGTTTTCAAAAATCGGCTTTAAATATTGACTTAAAGTTATGTTTGACATGATTGCAGTGTTAGCCAATAAAAAAAGTTGATGAGAGGGAATTTACGTTATTATAGCGGAAAAGTAGGCTTGCTTAGTTCTGGACGGAACTTCTTGTCTATTTTTTTCATATACAGAAGAAATTAATAAAAAGTCATCAATTGAAGTAATAGTTTCATAGCCCGAACCAGTGGCGTACATAACGCCCCCGCCAGAGGTATGGGGCCGCACTATGAAAAAATAGCACAAAAATCTTTTTTTGCCCCGTAATTCAATGTCGCTTCCAGGTGTTCTGAATGAAATCTGCATTGAAACGTCACATATGATGCATAACGTAACGATTTCACCGTCCTCCCTGCCTTCTCCTGCATAACATATGCCCCCTGTCCACCTCTAATTGAGCTTCTCTGATCAAGGGCATCTGAACTCAGTTTTTGGGAGGGGGCGAATTCAATTTAACGAATGAAACTAGAATTTTACCGAATAATAAAATAAGAGTATGCACAGCAGTTTACAAGGCGGTAAGTTGGCTTAAGGGTAGCAATTTACTTGCTTAATATGCACTAATGCCTCAATCTGCTGAGAAGAGACTGCATTAGAATTAGTGTTTTCACGAAACTGAAGAGACATTAGGCTTTTTTTTAAACTAGCTGTCGTGACCGTCACGAAACTTTCTTCTACCTGATGAATTTCGGTTACAAAATAAAATACATACTCGCCCGAATAATTGGAGACAGCTCCAATTTTCCAATTATCGTAATAACCCTGCAAATGCAGAATCAATGAGCGAAATTGGAAATAATTGCAAAAGCCTTGTTTAAATTAATTGCAAACATTTTATTTGTTAGTAAAAAGAAATTGGCAACAGTTAAAAATTTCAAATCATTGAAAGTTTTCAGCTGTTTTGATAATTAAATAGCGTGAAAGCGAATTTTTAATGAATTAATTTTTTGCATTGTTGACTAAGCGCAAAAGTCACCCCACCCTCCCCCTGGGGCGATTGACGCCAAAATTTAATCGATGCTTGCTTCCATATTGGGTTAGTGCTATTCCAAATTTCATTCTAATCGCAGCAATATTTCTCGAGATACAGTAGGTGCAATGACAAAATAAGCACTTTTGATTGATCCACCCCCCCCCCTTGGAGATATTGACACACAAGTTGAATCAACACCTGTACTCAATAGGGTCTACCTATGGACCAATTTTCGTTTGATTCCGCCGGTAACTTCCTGAGATATAGCAATCACCCCCGCGCAGAACACGTGCGATTGCTCCACCCCCTTCAAGATATTGACACACAAATTGAATCAGCATCTGTACTCAATAGGGTCTACCTATGGATCACTTTTCGTTTGATTCTGCAGGTTACTTCGTGAGATATAGCAATCACCCACGCGCAGAACACATGCGACTGCTCCACCCCCCTTGGAGAAATTCGCTAAAAAAAGTCAGGTGCACCAGTTCACATGGTGGTACGCATGTGAAAAATTTTTTGTTCGATTTCATGAAGTAGTTTTTGCTCTAGCGCGGCCACAAAAACTGATCACACGCATACAGACTCACACACAGACACACACGCAGACACACAGACAGACATTTTCCAAAAATTCGTTTCGAACAAATTTAATCTACTTATTTATTTATTTTGTTATTTATTTTGGAAAACGATTAAAGAATGATATTTATGAAAAAAATTTATTAGCTGCAATGCTTAAAAGATGCTGCTACTCTTCGGTCGATTTAAATCTGTTTTTCAATCGATTTCATCAGTTTTCTCAAAAATCGGCTTTAAATGCTGCTTTAAAGTTGTGTTTGACATGATTGCAGTGTTAGCCAATTAAAAAAAAGATACCAGGGAAATGATGCTAATTATAGCGGAAAACTTGGCTTGTTTAGTTCTGGACGGAACTTCTTGTCTATTTTTTACTTTCTTCTATATCTAATATATAGAAGAAAGTATTGGTTTGGTGAAAATTTTCGAATGTCGAATTTTGACGGATTTGCACGTTTTGAGGTGCGCTGAGTCCATTTCGACCATTTTTGGAAAATGTCTTTCTGTGTGTCTGTCGGTGTGTGAGTCTGTATGTGTGTGACCAGTTTTTGTGGCCGCTCTAGAGCAAAAACTATTGCATGAAATAGAACAATTTTTGCACATATGTACCACCATGTGAACTGGTGCACCTGACTTTGTTTAGCGAATTCCTTCAAGGGGGGTGGAGCAATCGCACGTGTTCTGCGCGTGGGTGATTGCTATATCTCAGGAAGTAACCGGCAGAATCAAACGAAAATTGGTCCATAGGTAGACCCTACTGAGTACAGGTGCTGATTTAATTTGCGTGTCAATATCTCGAAGAGGGGTGGAGCAATCGCACGTGTTCTGCGTGGGGGTGATTGCTATATCTCAGGAAGTAACCGGCGGAATTAAACGAAAATTATTCCATAGGTAGACCCTACCAAGTACAGGTGCTGATTCAATTTGCGTGTCAATATCTCGAAGGGGAGTGGAGCAATCGCACGTGTTCTGCGCGGGGGTGATTGCTATATCTCAGGAAGTAACCGGCGGAATCAAACGAAAATTGGTCCATAGGTAGACCCTATAGAGTACAGGTGCTGATTCAATTTGTGTGTCAATATCTCAAAGGGGGTGGAGCAATCAAAAGTGCTTATTTTGTCATTGCACCTACTGTATCTCGAGAAATATTGCTGAGATTTGAATGAAATTTGGAATAACACTAGCCCAATGTGGAAGCAAGCATCGATAAAATTTTGGCGCCAATCGCCCCAGGGGGAGGGTGTTGTGATTTTTGCGCTTAGTCAACAATGCGAAAAATTAATTTATTAAAAAATCGCTTTCACGTTATTTAATTATCAAGACAGCTGAAAACTTTCAATGATTTGAAATTTTTAACTGTTGCCAATTTCTTTTTACTAACAAATAAAATGTTTGCAATTAATCTAAACAAGGCTTTTGCAATGATTTCCAATTTCGCACATTGATTCGACATTTGCAGGGTAATTACGATAATTGGTTAAATTGGAGCTGTCTCCAATTATTCGGGCTAGTACGTAGTACGTATTTTATTTTGTAACTGGAATTCATAAGATAGATATAGAAGAAAGTTTCGTGACGGCCACGACAGCTAGTTTTAGATTCGGAGGAAATTAAGAAAGTCATCAATTGAAGTAACAGTTTCATTGCCCGAACGTCAGGCAAATTGGATGTAGCGCCATCTGCCCATAGCTGTGGTAAGATAATTTGATCATTCCTCGTTAGCAACTAGAAAAAGGGGGGCTTTTTATTTTAAGTGATGATTCCGTTTGAAATAAAAATGTGCTTAGTTTATTTTTTGCGATTTTTGTTTATTTAATGCACTCTAAAGTTTTAAATTTTTATAAAATGTAAACTAATCGCAGTTGAGTAAAAGATTGCTCACGTAACCCGCCGGAAAATGCAGCCTTTACGTATATATAACAATATTTACTTTTTCCGACTCGTCCGCAACTTTTTTTGTCTTGTCTCACGAAAGCCTCCTTCAGTGAAGGCGTTGCTCTGTAGCAAAATGGAAGTTCTCATGAAAGAGGAACGGAGAGGTTGACAGTGTGTGAGTTAATCGTCTACGGGTCTTCTACGAAGGAGAAGCGTTTGATTTTATTATATGTATCCTTTACTACACATCTTGGTTTACAAAAAGTGACCTCGTATGTTTTGGACTTCAATTGCGAAACTTATCCCGAAGAGTGCCCTGAACCTCCCCATCTTCAAATATAGTCTAAAAATGTTTTTTTTTTTTTTTTTTTTTTTTTTTTTTTTTTTTTTTTTTAAACTTTAATATCGAAATTTTACCTGTGGTAAGTCTCTGAAGGGAGGGACGATCGCCCCTGCCTTGTATGCGTATCCATTTCTGTGTCTAGTATACCGGACATAAGTTTTGAACAGGTGTTAATCATTTAATAATTAATTAAATTGTTTTTAAAAACATTGATGGTAAGCACTAGAAAATAAGCAATACAGAAATCAACACAATAGTTGAAATTATCTTACTTCGATAAGTTGACACCCGCGCAACTTGACATATTTTCGTGGTCCCTTGGGGTGTCGAGTTATCGAGGTTCCACTGTATATATTTAACATGAGTGTAATTCTTGTAGGAAAAATAGATAATATAATATTAGGATTAACAGATGAGTTGAGCTTTAAATTAACTGCGATTGAAACAAAAGATTCTATTAGTATAAACTTGAATTTTCTTGACAATGTCAGAAAATTAGTACTGAATAATAGTTGTTCAAGTTTTGCTGATTATATTTTGCTTTATTGCAGAAATTAGCTTTCAATCAGTGAGCTTTTAAGACTTTATTGTGCAATTTGTAGTTTATTCAATACATTAAATATCTCTTTACTTTTTTCAATAAAGCAAGTGCTTTAATTATTTTTCGTATTCTTCACAACTATTCAAGAGTCTGTTATCTTAATTGCTTTTGAAAGAGAATACAGAGATACAAGTGTATGTATTCTTAAATTACACGTTTTGATATGTTTCCTTTGTTAAAAAACGGTTTACAATTAGATGGAAATAGAACTAGTGTTTGCTTTAGTGAGACAGACGATATTTTTCTTCCCACGCTATACATTGAACCAAACCAAATGAGGCGGCTGCACGAAAAGCAAAAAAAAAAAAAAAAATGCTGACCAGATTATAGGTTTTGGAACCCTTGCAAGACTATAATATACAAACACTACATAAATCATCATTTTGGGCAATGTAAGACTGGAGAGACCGTTAACGAACGGAAGGTGAAATATTTAATAAAGCCGATGGATAAACCCTCCAACTGGTAGCTAAAACTACTTTTTACAATCGTGGAATCCGTATTTATTAGGGTGGGTCGAAAAAAGCTTTTTTTTTCTGATCAATTTCTAATAGCACGGAAAACTTGCCCAATGGCATCCTAATAACGGGAAAAATAATAAAAAAAATAATTAATTACTTTTGTAATCGCGCAAGAGCTCTAAAGTTTAGAAAAAAAGAGAAAAATCTGTCATTTTTAAAGATGAATATTTTTTTCAAAAATACTTTTTTAAATTTCTAATAGTGCGGAAAACTTGCCCAATGGCATCCTAATAACGGGAAAAATAATAAAAAAAATAATTAATTACTTTTGTAATCGCGCAAGAGCTCTAAAGTTTAGAAAAAAAGTGAAAAATCTGTCATTTTTAAATATGAATATTTTTTTCAAAAAATACTTTTTTAAATTTCTAATAGTGCGAAAAACTTGCGCATGGGCATCCTAATAACGGGAAAAATAATAAAAATAATAATTAAATACTTTTGTAATCGCGCAAGAGCTCTAAAGTTCAGAAAAAAAGAGAAAAATCTGTAATTTTTAAAAATATATAATTATTTTTTAAAATGATGTATTGTATTTTCAATACTTCAAAAACTACTCTGTTAGTGACTGAAATGGGTTTAAAAAACTTGGGCCACATTACCGTTCGTTTGAATTCTCGCAAAAAGCCTTAAAACAACATTTTTTAAGCAAAAGTTGTATTTCATAAATTCGCAAGCTGACATACAGCTGCCGTAACACCTAACAACCGTTTTCACATTTTACACACATATACTGCATATTCCTCGAGAAACTTAAAGTGGCCTTGAAACATATTGCCACAATAATTTTCGATTGTATGAAAAAGGAAGATTTTGTCATGAGTGCAGTAGAAGTTATCGGATGTGATGGGACAGCTACAAACACTGGTTGGAAAAATGGTGTTGTACGGAACATTGTAGTTTAGTGTCAGCGACCACTGCAGTGGTTTATTTGTTTGTTACACTTAAATGAGCTTCCTTATAAACATTTGTTTGAGCACTTAGACGGGACATCAACTGAGCCAGCATTATTCAGTGGTCCAATTGGCAAGCAACTGACTTACTGTAAAAAAATTCTTGTTGTTGATTTTGTGTCTATTTAATCTGAAGTTACCATCACAATAAATAAAACTGACTTCAGTAAAGATCAGAAATATCTTTTAGACATTGTTCAAGCAGTCAGCACATGAAGCCGTAATCCAGAATTAGCAGATAAAAATGCTGGACCGCTCAGCCAGTCCAGATGGTTAACTTGTGCAAAACGGTTGTTAAGACTTTATATTTCCCAAATAAGTCCGACAAGCGAAATGAAGACCCTTGCAAATTACATTGTAAAGACCTACGCTCCTGTTTGGTTCAACATTAAAGTGCATAACACTGTGACAGATGGTCCGAAGCACGTATTAAAGATCATTCCAACAACCATTTTCCGGACAACATAAAAAAAAGATCGATCCAGTCATTCAGAGAAACTCTTTCTTCTGCCATCCAGAGAATATCATGCTGGCGATGATAATGGATGACAGACAGCACATTAGAGAGTTATGCTACAGGAAGATACTGAAAGCCAGAAATGAGCCGCCAGTAGTGGGCCACATTAGAGTTTTCAAGCTTTCTTCAATTAACTTTGAAGCCACTGACTATCCTGAACCAATTGATTGGACAAATTGTAAGCTGACACCTCCACCTCTTCTGTCAAATATGTCTACAGAAAATATTTCCACCCTATTGAAAGAAAAAACCCTTCCAGAATTTGAGCACTTGAAATTTCTCTGCCACACTCAGTCAGTGGAGAGGTGTGTAAAACTAGTTACAGAGGCTGCTGCTTAAGTTTGAGGGCATGAAAACCTAGAGGATTTTATTAAGACCACTTAATAATCAAAATCTTTAATGCAAAAAATTGTTTCTAAGTCAGAATTCAAAGGGTGTAAGTAAGCACACCCAAAGTGGTTGGTTGATTGGGTAGGGTGTGAGTGGGACTTGATTAAGTATTATTTTAGAATCTGTAAAAAATATGCTGAAATGTGCAATAAGCTGCGATATGTGATTTTTTCCAAAAAAAAATAATAATAATAAGAAGAAGAATTTTTAGGGTTTTTGCCGCAAATTCAAACGAACGGCAATGTACCCCAAGTTTTTTAAACCAATTTCTATAACTACAAGAGTAGTTTTTATTCTATTAAATATTAAAAAAAATATTGAAAAAAATAATTGTACATTTTTAAAAATTACAGATTTCTCTTTTTTTTCAAAATTTTAGACCTTTTGTGTGGTTTCAAAAATAATTAATTATTTTTTAAATTATTTTTGCTGTTATTATGAAGCCAATGCATAGGTTTACCGCACTATTGGAAATAAAAAAAGAAATATTTTTTGAAAAAAGATTCATCTCTAAAAATTACAGATTTTTCTCTTTTTTTCTAAACTTTAGAGCTCTTGCGCTTATACAGAAAGTAATTAAATATTTTTTTAATTATTTTTCCCGTTATTATAATGCCCATACGCAAGTTTTTCGCACTATTAGAAATTAAAAAAAAATTTTTTTGAAAAAAATATTTATCTTTAAAAATTACAGAATTTTCTCTTTTTTTCTAAACTTTAGAGCTCTTGCGCGATTACAAAAGTAATTAATTATTTTTTTTATTATTTTTCCCGTTATTAGGATACCCATGGGCAAGTTTTCCGTGCTATTAGAAATTGATCAGAAAAAAAAAGCTTTTTTCGACCCACCCTAGTATTTATGCTACTTGAATTAATTCAGGAAACTTTTGTTTGCAAAAAAAAAAAAAATGTTTAATGCAGGAAATGCGCGGAAAATTCCAAAATCCGGAGCGTTTCCAAAAAGTGACCTGCTACCTTTTTGGGGGAGTTTTTTAAGTTTTGAGATGATTTACTTTTGTTTTCATTCTAAAGTAATTTTTTATTTTATTTTTGAAAGCGAGAAAGAAAAGGAATTTAAGAGTGCATTTTTTTTTTTTTTTTGACATGGAAGAAAGCTCTCCGTAGGTGATGCATTTTCCAACTGAAAGTTGTTTATTTGACAATTCTATTTTATTATTTATCTCTTTATTTTGTAGAGTACATGAATTTTTTTTTAATTGTTGGTAGCGGATTCAGAATTAAAATTCGAGGCATTTTATTTTTACCAAACATGAAGAGTTTTAGGCGAATTTAATCTACTTATTTATTTTGGAAAACGATTGAAGAGTAATTCTTATGAAAAAATTTTATTAGTTTCAATGCTTAAAAAGTGCTGCTAATCTTCGGTCGTTTTTTTTTTCTAATCGATTTCATCAGTTTAGAGAAATTTGTTTTCAAAAATCGGCTTTAAATGTTGCTTTAAAGTTATGTTTGACAGGATTGCAATGCATTTTAGCTAATTAAAAAAAAAAAAAAAAAAAACAGATTCTAGGGAATTGATGTTAGTACAGCGAAAAAAATTGGCTTGTTTAGTTCTGGATGGAACTTCTTGTCTATTTTTTTTAGATACAGAAGAAATGAATGAAGTCATTAAATGAAGTGACAAGTTTCATTGCTCGAAGGTCACGCAAATTCGATACAGCGCCACCTTCCCACAGCTGTGGTAAAATAATTTGATCATTCCTCGGTAGCAACTAGAAAAATGTGGGCTTTTTATAATAGGTCATGATTCTATTCGAAATAAAAATGTGCTCAGTTTATTTTTTGCGACTTTTGTTTATTTGATGCATTCTAAAATGTTATTTTTGATATAAATTTGACTAAACGCAGTTGAGTAAAGATTGCTCAAGCAACTCGCCGAAAAATGCAGTCTTTACATATATATAATAATAATTATTTTTCTGAGTCAGCTGTATTTCTTTCATGTCTGAAAAATTCTTCACGAAAGCCTTCTTCAGTGAAGGAAAAATAAGCAGTATAATAGTAGGACTAACAGATAAGTTGAGCTTCAAATTAATTGCGATTGAAACAAAATATTCGAGTTGTGCAAACTGTTGACTTTTCTTGCCAATATCTAAAAATGAGTGCTAAATAATAGTTGTACGAGTTTTGATAATTATATCTTGCCTTATTGAAGAAATTAGCTTTCAATTACAAGACGTAAAGACTTTTAAGACTTTATTTTGCAGATCGTAGTTTATTCAAGATATTTAATATTCCTTACTTTTTTTTTCAATTAAGCAATTGCTTTAACTAATTTTTGTATACTTCACAACTATTCAAGAGTCTGTTATCTTAATTGCTTTTGAAAGAAAATACAGAGATACAAGTGTATGTATTCTTAAATTACACCTTTTGATACTTTTCCTTTGTTAAACGGTTAACAATTAGAAGGAAATAGAACTAATATTTGCTTTAGTGATACAGACGATCTTTTTTTTCCGCGCTATAGTGCATGAAACGGCTTCAGGCAGAATTAAAGTATGCATTCTCAAAGTTACTTTTAATTGAGTGGTACTTAAAAGCATTGCTTTGGTATTGTTTAACACTTGTTTTAAACTGCTTTATTTTTATGTTTAAAAATAGGTTGAACATAAGCTTATACTTGAAAACAGAAGATGAATATGAGTTAAGTTTATTTTTATCAAGTCATTTATTTTGCGACTCTCATTTAAATTACAACGATATGCATGTTTCTAATTAATACATACGCAGCAAAGATCTTTGGTCCTTTCAGTTGTATACTAGTTTTGCAATTGGAGCTTTTTACACTTTAGTTATTTTCAACATAGAATGCGATAGTTTATTATGGTAATAGTCAAATATTATGAAATAATTTATCCATTTATTGGTTTGTTATTAAAGAATGGGATTCACATGAAAATGAACATTACAGTAAAATAACGTGTTAAGTGAAACTCGTTAAAGAAAAATGTTATGATGGGCTAGCAAGTTACATATTAACAGTAATTAAAGAAAACTGTCACAAAAAGAATACAAAATTCAATTTTTAAAATTGTGACCAAGCACATGTTTTCACACGCATTAAATCCAAGTAGTATGTTTTTCAGTCGAACTTTCCGTTTTTAATGAAGAAGAAATAGAAGTTGAAATAAATATCATAGAGTTTGCAACGAACAGAAATAATATGCAGGGCTGTAAAAATTATGTCATTAAAACGAAAAATGTATACATCTTTAAAAAATCCATATTTTTTACAAAATGAAAAGAAAGGGGGGGATTTATTACGGGAAAATTTCCCGATAAATAGTTATTTTAGTTCAGAAATAAGTTCTCTTTCCAGATGTATGTAAGTCTGGCCAGTTCGCGAATTGGCTGGCCCCTTCGCCCATTGGCCAGGTCGCTTGGCCAATGTTCGATGTACAGTCATAGAAAAAAAAAACGAAACACTCTGAATTATTCGGCTGCTATACTTGCCAAGAACAAAAGAAAGGTGTCTTCTGACATGGATTAAAGTCTTCTTTAAAACTATATGAGTAAAATTTTGATAAGGGGCTATATACAAAGTGAAATGAACTCAAAGTCTGAATTTTCAAATGGGAACCCCTACATTTGGTTACATAATTAGGTGCGGAGGGCCAAAAGTACGCTGGGTACCATGCAGCATCACTTTAGGACCAGTAGAACAAAAGTTATGACCGACCAAAGATTTAGGGACCACCACCACATTTAAAAGGCTACTTTCAAGGTAGAAATTTACAAACAGTAGACAAATCATATTTTTTCGATAAAATTACCTAAAGCTACTCGCAATAATACGTTTGCTTTTCGTAATTAATTAAAAATTCTCGGGTTTTGTTAAAGTTATAATATTTTTTTGAAATTTGGAAGAGAAAACCCTACTGTGTAGAGTTCAAGGGAAAAACGCAACATTCTATCTTTTTGATTAAACAAAGATGGATGCATATTTTTAGCTGCGCACTAGCCGTTGCAGCACACACCTTTCGGAGAGAGGTTACAACTTAAAAGTAACCTCTTGTATTTATATAAACTACTGTATTAGGATTGGCAAAAATGTTAAAACGTGGCTCAGAATTAAAAAAACGTCTAATCTTCACAAATTATTCTAAATAACCTTCCGAGACACCACAGTTTTCCATGAAAATCAAGTGTCCACGTAAAAGGTTTTCTGAATTGCTACATGTTGCATGAATGCAGACTTCTGACTAATGGACAAAAAATATGATTGTCTACCAGTTTTAAAATATACTCAGCAGTTTTATTAGCGTTTCGCTTTCAACATATTATAACTGTTGAAAACTAAATACTATATAAAAAGGCTGAGCATGTTCTGCAACTGGTGGATAAGCATATTCCTCTTTCTTTGCATAGAAATTCCCTGCTATTGTTTCAGTTAGCACAGTTGTATATGGTCCCTAAAAATGGTTCTTTTAGCATATCTCAAAAACTACTGGATATTTTGAGCTCCCATTTTGGATTCTCCTTTGAAACCCCTTCTAGATTGTTTCTCCATCAAAATATTATATGGTTCCAGATCATCATTTTTTCAAATATTAATTTCAAAATTCATAAAAAATTCAAAATTTTATCTGAGAGGAAGTCAATGACGTTTTTATTGTTGGGTTGGTTCATACTTTGATATAAAAAAACAAACTTTGCCGTACCTATCGTGGTTTAGGTATTATATGCCCAAGTATCAAAAATATTTTTAACATTACGGGACGGTTTTTTCTCAGTTCAATTGTGAAGCAACGGCTGAAGCAAATTTAAAATGATTTGGTATACAAAGTTAAATGATGCTGCTGATTACAAATATGCGATAAAAAAGGGGAGTTTTCATAGAAAATTTTAAAGTTGATGCCGATTTTTATATGAAGACGACCCCTTAACAACAATTTACTAATAGAAATTTATAGAACACACTATTCCTGAAAAAATAACATATTACACGTGTCTCTAGTGTTAATAGTCTTTGAATAAGAGCGATTGTTTCGTTTTTTTTCTATGACTGTACTGGAAATGAATTTCGTTTATGCGACTTTGGCCGGCCACTTCCCGAAGTGGCCGGGACTCCCTGGCCAATGTACGATGTGCTGAAGTAATACTTAAATAGTTCTTTTGTTGGTTATCCTATTTGTTTTCTCCAAGGGAGATGAAATTTTCAGAAGAGACCAGGAGTTTTCTGGTACTGTGCGATCCTTACTTACTAAAACTTCTTCCTTCAGACTACAGCCTACCTAGGGCCACCGTCAGGAGCGGATCCGGAAATTTTATAAAGGGGGAACAAGTTTCAGTTGCAAGTGCAGTAATCCTCGTTAGATCGATCATTCGAATATATCGTGCTTTTCTTTGACTCGAGACAAAAGTGAATTTTTTTTTAAAAAAAAGAAAGAAAAGGAAAAAAATCGCTTCACATCTTCGAAAACAAAAGTGATATTTCTCAGAAAAAATACATTATTTTTTAATCAAAGAAAAAAAACTAGTATGTTTCCCTTACATATGAATTCGTTGCAGTTTAAGTCGCAATTTTCTATTCATATTGCAGTTTAAAATAATAAATATTTTAAACCATTTTTTAGAGAACAGTGGGTAAACAAATTTTCTTCTGTGCTTACAGTATGAAAATCGTCCTCATATGATAATATACTAATCTTTTCCTAATTACACATGTCAGTTATTTGTACGTAAATTAAATCGTTATTTTTATGGCCTCGGTTATATCGTGTCTTCGGATATATCGCTCATTTTTCTTTTCCCCAACCAGAGCCATATTACGAGGGATTACTGTTTTTTACCTTATAAAAGCATCAGTTAAGTGGAAGGAAAACGAAGCATGTAAAATTTAAACCTTCTTCAAAACCACATACAATACTGCACAGCAAGTAATATTTTTATAATATTCTACTAAATTAACTACAACTTTAGTCTGATAAAAATTTACTGTTAGGAGAACTATAAATATGAAGTTTACAAATTGTCAGCATGCAACGCGAATATTGGAATTATAAAATTCTTCAAGCAAATACAATTAAAATTTTTTGCTCATTATTAATACATGTATAAAATATTTGATTCATTAAAAGAAAGATTGATAATGACTGCACTACTGATACTTCTTTTTGTATCACAGAAGGGTCAGCTGACTCTTAAACTAACCCCTGAATCCGCTCTTGGCCACCGTATCTCCTTGGCCTTTGTTCCGAAGCTTGATACTATACTGTAAAAAATAAATGTTGATTTTAGAGTATAGTACTGCTAATTTTATAGTAATTTTACAGTAAGAAACTGTAAAATTGCTAGTTTTAGTTTATTACTGTGCATTTTACAGTTTTAAACTAGGACATCCGCTGCTAGTATTATACTGTTGTGTTTTTCAGTATAATACGGTTAATTTCATGGTAATAAATAGTAAAATTGATAATTTTACACAATTTTAGTTTATTAGCATGCATTTTACAGTTTTAAACTGGAACCTTTGCTGCCAGTGTTAAACTGTTGTTTTTACAGTATAATACAGCTAAATTTTACGGCTGTTATTGTTAAGTCTACAGTAAGAAATGCTAAGTTTACAGTAATTGCTGAGTTTACAGTAAGAAACTAAAATTGCTAGTTTTACAGTTTATTTCTTAGCATTTTACAGTTTTAAATTGCAACCTCGGATGCCAGTATTTAACTGCAAGAAGTTTTAAAGTTTAAGTTAACTGCAGTAGTTTTTGCAGTGTGCTTTCAGTATTATACTGTAAAAACAACATATTATTTTTTGGAGTGCAGGCACCTAAGAGGGGCGGATTCGACGAAAAACTCCTCTGTGGCAGCCAAGTGTGATTATCATTAGCATTACGGTATACAAACACACGACGTTTTCTCATGACGTTTTTCTTCTTACTTTGGCCGATCGCCCCATGCCTCTTCGCGAACTGGCTGGCCAAACCCCGAAATCAAGGAAAGATCGGACATTGGCCGATCATTTTGAGGTGATATTGGCCACTTCGCGGACTGGCCAACTTCGGGCTTTGGCCGTAACATATCTAATGTGATGCTTTACAGAATCTCTCATCAGTTATTTTATGATATTGCAGCCTGCGAATTTAATAAGGTTTTTCATACACTTGAAATGAGGTTGGATCCGCCGGCCACCTTATGCAGTGGTTGTAGAAGTAGTGTTGACGGGAGGGGGAGGTTCCGGGCTTGAACTCCAGCTCGGGCATGGATGTACAGTCATAAGAAAAAAAACCGAAACACTCACTCGCATTCAAAGACTGTTAACACTAGAGACACGTGTAATATGTTATTTTTTTAGGAATAATGTGTTCTATAAATTTCTATTAGTAAATTGTTGTTAAGGGGTCGTCTTCGTATAAAACTTGGAATCTACTTTGAAATTTTCTATGAAAAGCCCCTTTTTTATCGCATATTTGTGACCAGCAACATCATTTAAGTTTGTATACCAAATCGTTTTAAATTTGCTCTAGCCGTTGCTTCACAATTGAACTGAGAAAAAACCGTCCCTTAATGCTAAAAATATTTTTGATACTTGTGCATATAATACCTAAACCACGTTAGGTACGGCAAAGATTGTTTTTTTTCAAAGTATGAACCAACCCAATAAAAAAACCGTCCTTGATTTCCTCTCAGATAAAATTTTGAATTTTTTATGAATTATGAAATTAATACTTTAAAAAATGATGATCTGGAACCATATAATATTTTGACGGAGAAACGATCTAGAAGTCGTTTCAAAAGATTATCCAAAATGAGAGCTCAAAATATCCAGTAGATTTTAAGATATGCTAAAAGAACCATTGTTCGGGACCATACAAAACTGTGCAAACTGAAACACTAGCAGGGAATTTTTATGTTGAAAAAGAGGATTATGCTTATCCACCAGTAGCAGAATATGCTCAGCATTTTTATATGATATTTAGTTTTCAGAAGTAATTATACGTTGAAAGCGAAGCAGTTAATAAAACTGCTGAGAAAAATTTTAAACTGTTAGACAATCCAATTTTTGTCCATTAGTCAGAAGTCTGCTTTAATGCAACATGCAGCAATTCAGAAAACTTTTTACGTGGATACTTGAAATCACAGAAAAGTATGGCATCTCGGAAGGTTATTCGGAATAATCTGTGACGAAAAGACGTTTTCTTTAAATTCTGTGCCACGGTTTTATCATTATTGTCAATCCTAATACAGTAGTTTATATAAATACAAAGACTTTTAAAACGTAACCTCTCTCCAGAAGGTATGTGCTGCCTGAGTCAGTGCGTAGCTAAAAGTATGCATCTATCTTTGTTTAAACAAAAAGACAGAATGTTGCATTTTTCCCTTGAACTCTAACAGCAGGGTTTTCCCTCCTATGTTTCAAAAAATATTTTACTTTAATAAATCCCGAGAATTTTTCATTAATTACAAAAGCAAACTTTTTTTGCGATTAGCTTTAGTTAATTTTTTCGAAAAATATGATTTGTCTACTCTTTGTAAACTTTGACCTTGAAAGTAGCATTGTACATGTGGTGGTGGTTCCTAAATCTTTGGTCGGTAATAACTTTTGTTCTACTGGTACTAAAGTGATGCCACTTGGTACCCAGCTTACTTTTGGCCTCAGTGCCTAATTTAGTAACCAAATGTAGGGGTTCCATTTGAAAATTCAGACTTTGAGTTAATTTCACTTTGTATATAGCCCCTTATCAGAATTTGACTCACATAGTTTTAAAGAAGATTTTCATCTATGTCAGAAGACACCTTTCTTCTGTTCTTCGTAAGTATAGCAGCCGAATAATTCAGAGTGTTTCGTTTTTTTTTTTTCAATGTCTGTACATTCTCTCTCCTATCCTTATCTTTTCTTCGTGAGAATGTGTTGTTGTGCTGTGATTGGTTGCCTACCCTGTGAACGGGTCCCTATGACATGTGTGTACTGAGGAAGTCTGACTTTCCATCAAATGACCGTACAGTTGGAAAAGTGAAGCAGCGCATCCCAAATCACACCAGCAACAAGGCCTGATACAAAGCGCTCTTGCAGCTAAAATGTCAGATAAGTCTTCTAAAAGTGTTCTAACTATAGGGGCCGTAGCACAGAATTTAGCTATGCAAGAACGTTTTTGTAAGCTACAAAATAAGATCACGGGTTGTATAAAAATCGTTTTTATTGCAAAATAAAATAAAATTCCGAAGCAGCTAGCACAAGAAGTGAAAAGGACAGAATTGCTACTGTTCGTCCATGAAAGCGGCATCTGTCACTCGCGAACAGTTTCACTTAAAAAAGGGTAGATGGGTTGTGGGTGATAGGTTTTTGAAGTCTTTGATTTAAAGCTTGCATTTGCTGTTTCCTTTTGACACATTCAACTAAACTTTGTATTTGAAATTAGCATCGTTCCACGTAATTTGTTTACGATTCATAATGCCTTTTACTATTCCTCCACATATTGTTATCTTACCTAACACTCCTATTTTGGTAAGATCAGAGAAGACCTGACGCATGCGTCCTACTAAATCAGGAACACTAATATACATCAAAAATTCATCATCGCTCACGTCAAACATTTCATTTTATACACTTCATGAAACTTGAGAAAAGGTGGTAGGAACTGCAAAATATCAGATTTGGTAATGAAAATGGTGACAAAAGGTGCTTTTTTAAGAGGAAGAAGTAACGGGTGTTCCTAGGAACTCAGTTCTTGATAAGAATGATACTGCAATAAGCAGACTTTTAAATTTGTCGATTTTATACATTGGTGCCCAACCGTTTTCCCGTTGCGAAAAATTTAGAAAATCCCAAAGAATTGAACTAACATTTATGTTAGTGCCGTGGTGGAATCGGTCACACAACGAGTTTCTCTATTTTGGAAAAGGAAATAGATTTTTACATATCTAGTTGAAATCAAGTGAACGGCAGCTTTGAGTAGTTCTGCCGGATTGAGTAATTTTTGCTCGTGTTATTATCCTTTCATGTTATTATTTTTTAAATTTAAATATTTCTTAGAGTTATAAACGCCTTTTTCAACGACAGTTGAAGACTATTGTTCTTTAAATATATTCAAATCCAAGCTAACTTATCACATAAATTTACAAACTCAGAGACAGGAAAGCTTTTACACATTTAAAATATCGACATCATTTAGAATCCCGAAGTTTCTTTACAAGAGGAAATTACCCAAGTAGCATCAACTCATCGGATTTTTCTCGGCCGATCATCGAACTCTTTGTAAACTGATCCCGTAACGCACGATGACATCGTTTCGATCAGTATCTGAGCACGGTTTTCGATAAGATACTTTTCATCGGAAAGCGATATCCTTCCGATCAACTTTCCCGATGAAAATAAGCTGATCATCCAGAATTGATCCTAAATTCATCGCCACGGCACTGTACTGTTCGTAAATTGGTCCAAATCTCATCGTATTTCGAGCAAAACTCATCGGATTTTGCTGCTCGGATTCAGTTTGGCCGATGAGACATATTGGAGCAACTCCCGATGAGAACTCATCGGAACCGATCATCGGCCGATGAGAATTTCATCGGGTTTCAATGAATGGCCGATCATCGGCCGTTCAGATTATGCTGCTAGTGTAGTTCAAAGCTTATTACATGCATGTAACGAAAACAGTATTATGGCTTATCAGAAGGGCAATTGCTACTTTTTACATACTGGGGAGTTTAGCTTTATGGAGTGTTTAACAGTGACACGAGTGTTTAAGTTTCGTTAAGAATCAGCTTTTAGGGCTCTCGTCAGAATACGTTTCGTCATTGAAGTCCAAAACACATATGACGTCAACATCTGTAAACCAAGTAGAAAGGATGCGTAGTAAAATTATCCGCCCCTTCTTGAAACATTTCTAGATCCGCCTTTGCCCCGACTCCGTTGTTTTAATACATATTGCTAACCCTAATGCGGTGCACTAATGACCATCATAATATACGAAAGAAAACACGGCATGCAAATAAAATTAGATTTCGGGAAGAAATTCTTCAACCATTTATGTCCAGTAGCTTAAAAACGGGACGCTTGTTAGTAACTGCATACAAAAACCTGTAATGGGTATATCTTTTTACTACAGCTGTTTTTCACGAGTCAAATAGTCCTTCTTTAGAAAACCAGTTAGAGTCACTATTTGGATATCAGAGTTTACTTATTCACAGCTATTTTCAGACAAATCAGTTAAGCAACGATCCAGCATGGGTAGCCACAGAAAGTAAGCTTTTTTTTGCGAACTCATTTTTCGTAAAATTAAACTATTTTAAAATGATTTGCTTAAAATTGATCACAGATGCCTTCTGTAATGTTACTTTGCAAAGAAAAGTCAAGTTAGGTCGTATTTTGGTCACATATCTGCAAAATATCCCATAAACAGGACGTTAGATAACGTAATAAATATGGCATCGGCGAACTATTTTAAGCCTTATATGTATGTAAACCATTCCTAGTAAAGTTTTAAGTAGATAAAAATTTTAAAAATTGTTAAAGAAAACTTAGATATAAATGGGTTAAAATTTAGAGGATTCAGAAGTAAAATTAAGATGTCTTTGCTGTTTTTATTGCTTGCATTTTTTAGTATGGGACCTTATAAAATACTTCGAGGCAATTGAGTAATCATTATTGTAGTGTACTAAATTTCTAATGCAACTTTAATTTTCAAAGAAGTTAATTTAACATCTAAAAATATTGAAATTGGCAAAAAATCCATGAAAGTCATAAAGTTCTGCGTTGTAGTTGCCTATAAAGAAGTAAAAGCAAAAATAAAATTTAGAATTTTATCTGAATAAATAAATGAGGGATAAGTATGAAAAAATTGTTGGCGGAAATATATTAGAAATTTAGACATTGCGATGAAGTCATAAATTATGTTAGATTTGTAGATAAAACGTGCAAGAACATGCATTATTGATAATGAATTCAGTTCGAAAATAACTGTCTTTATCAAAAATGAAGAAGGTTGTAAATATTATACCAAATTTATCAACAATTTTGCTCGATGAGTTTAAAATTTAATGCGGGCGGCATTTTAGCATATTCATAACTCATAAAATGCTCCGTTAGACAAAACGATACATGAAAAATGAATAGCTAATGTTTTTGGTTAAACTATTTAAGAGATTGATATTAATGAATTAAGAACTGTCTTTAAAATTCAGCACTTCAGCAAAATTTTGAGTACTAATTGCTTAAAAAATGATACGCGCATGCTGTTTCCTCAAAATCAAAACCCTATCGTATATTAATGTTTGTTGCAAAAGATACACCAATGTTTATTTTTAAAGAATGTCCTTTTGTATACAAAACAATTAGTATTTGTTCAAGCTCCAAAACCACATTTATTTGGGATCAAAAGAAGGACATTTATTCTAACTCAAAACTAATATATTTACAACAAACTTTCAATTATCTACGGTTTTGGTATATCCGTGGATCTTTCACTTTTTTTTTTACGTTAATGGTTTACTGAATGCAGAAAAATGCAAGCGTATAATTAGTCCAATGTGTTAATTTTCAGCTATCATTTCCGTGACAGTACAAAGTCAGGAATTAACATCCTGCATTTCTAAGAGAATCAAACCTTCTACCTTAGAGCTAGAGCTCCTTTAGAGGACAGGCTGACTTGTCCGACATTTTGGTTCCAAGACATTCTTGGATCCAGCCTTGTTACAGGTATTTGAAATACATTAATATTATACCTGGTTGCTTTGGCGTAAAATTACTTATGATTAGTTGGATAAAGCACGATATAAGGTAAATTAAAAAAGATAACTTTTTTCTCGAATTTAAAAACAGTTTATTGGGAAATAGTTCATGAAATTGAGTCTTTTTTAATATTGCACTTCTTTAAAGCCTGAGTTTATGAAATGTTTTTGTCATATAGACAAAAATAGTCAAATACCTTCTATGCAGCTACTATTCAAACTTACCTTCCACTTTTCGTCAATACGACTTGAGTACAGATACCAGTGGCTCCACGTCCACCGTTTTGGAATCAAAATGTCGGATGAGTCAGCTCCCCTCTTATAGGAGCCTTACTTAGAGCCACTGGGGCCTCGACACACTCCTATGATGGTAAATAATGGTTAAAAAGTACAAATGAAATAGGGTGTGTGGTGGCACGAGCGAAATAGCCACTCACCTTTCGGTGAATTACTTAGTTTGGGATCTGGCAATACTGCACACTTAGTACATGTTGCTCATCTCCCACTTCAGTCGGTCGCACGTGTAACGGCGCGAGAGTTGCCTCGTGAAACTCAACTGTAAATACCTGTAAATATGAATAAATTGTTAATCGTTATATTTGTTGCTCTATCGTGTTGCTGAGTTCGCTTAGTATCTTCTCGTTAAAGAAGAAAGCATCAGTAGTGGGCCATTTAAGAGATCTTTGGCTGATCTTGGTTAACCTAGAACTTTCAGCTATCAATACAGCAACAAAAACAAGGCAAAACTTTAGAATGTACTTTTCTGATAGTGAATCACCATTTCTTTTTCAGAAATTAAAAAAAAAATGTTAAAATCCAGGCTGCCGTGAATGCTCCACTAGTTGGCCACAGAAATCCAATGCTCGGCCACGTTGTGCCCAGTAGTCGGCCGCTTCTATTTATTGATCTTATGTGATATGGGTAATTGAATTAAAAAAAAATAGTAAAATAAAAGGAATGCGCCGAAAAAGCTGAAAAAAATATAAATTGAAAAATTTAGTTAGTAATTTAAAATCTCAATATTTTTGATACTATAATCTACATTTATTATTTTTCCCTTTGATCAGCCCCATATCACACTCTTTTCCCTTTTAAACGGGCAAATATCTGCGTCGGCAACAGAACCGGCACTGATCTATCCGTTCCATTTGCACTCCCCCCCCCCCCAACGGCGGGAGAGTAATTGACAAGCGACAAACGGCAGCCAGTTCCTCTCCTTAGCATCTCGTCTTTACGTTGGTGGCCAATTAAAGCTGATGGCCAAGATAAACTACTTCGATTGCGTCCTGTTTCGGTTGATCTTTTTTTTTTCTTTGGAGATTAGCTTGTGTTTAATCGATTTTTGCGAAGGAAAAACAGCAATTGAAGGGATTTATTAGAAAAAAAAAGGAATATAAAAGATATTGTAGCTATTAAATAAAATGAAATTGATTTCAATAATTATTCTTCTTTTGTTCCGTTTATGGACAAATACTATTTTCCCAAAATGGTGAACGATAGTGGAATACAGTTACCGTTAATTATTCCTTCAAAATTAGTTCGAGTTTAATTGTTTTCTGTGAAATAAAATCAGCATTTAAATTGGGACTTTTTTTTCCATAATATAGAGAATATTATACTCACTTGTAAAACTAAGTAGAATTTAACTACTGTATTTTAGTAGTGTTAACTGTATGGGCAAACATGAAATGTAGAAACCATACAGAATATAGCATCCTAAGGCTGACGACCATGAAAAACCTATTTAACGATTAAAGTAAATTGAATTCAAATAAACATTCACTTTGAAGCTTCATTGTGATTGGTTTTTAATGACAGCAAGCTCAAAATATTCCCATACAAAATACCTTGTTTTTAGCCTGAACCACGTTTTTGCTCACACGTTTATATCCTCAGCAATTTAATTTGGGTTTTTCATTTGATGATACTTGTCAATCATATACTTTTTTATCAATTCCAAAAGCTGCTGACTTAAAAAAAAAAAAAGCAAGACCTTATTGGTCAGTAAAGATAGCAAAATCCAATTTATCCAGAGAACCACCAATCGGAATTTACAAGTTTGAAGTAATTGCACGGTTTATGGGACGATGAGGGGAAATGCTCCAAATACTTTATGTCTTACCATCCACCCTAATTAGACTCTATCACAAAGATACAAAACTGACAGAAGGGCTTGAGCGGCATTTATCGTTTGTCAATTACATTCGGCTGGACGGGATACTAATAGAATGGATGGAGCGGCCCCGGCCTCGCTTTCAGACGTAAATAATTGTCCACAAGAGTTCGATAAAGAGGAACAACAGCAGAGTTTGTCGTCATTGTATTTTCTAGAAATTACTTTCAAGCGAAGCTCATGTCGCATGTTTAACTCATTTATTTATAAGCTAATGTATTTATTGCTGATATTTAATACACTAGTTGCGATTCACAAGGGTGCCCGCGAAAGGGGTTCATTGTTCGAGTGGGAAGAACTTTTTTTTGGGGAGGGGGTGTAAGTTTTTTTTTTCATTTCTTTTTGGAGCTATTCTTCGCTCTTTAATTGTGCTGATTAAATTTATTGAGAAAATTAACTCAATAACCAAATTACTATTATTTTCATTGTTTTTGGATACAGTTGAAATTTTTACTGTTTTTGACAACAATTAAAAATCAGAAGTATTAATGCACCAATAAACAGGTAAGGTACATACACGTGTTTTGGAGTTACATGAAATCATTTTTCAATGATAAATAAGTGAGCTTATGGATGAAATGATATCCGACCAGAGTGTTTTGTCGAAACATACTTTTTTCAAATGTCTTTCCATCCACAAGCTCACTTCTTTTGCATTGAAAAAGGGCTTTTTGTAACTCCAAAACACGTGTATGCAATTTTCCAGCTTATTTTTACGTTAATTGTTGTCTTATATTATTTTATTTTTCATTGTCAGATGTTCATAGCGAAAATCGCATTACACTTTCAATGCTTTGCTTTTCATATTAATTTGAATTTGAACTTCCTCCAGTTACACAAAGAAAAGCAAAAATTTTACTACTTCAAGCAAAAAAGTCAAAACACACGCCACAAAGCCAGAGCTGCTGCTTGTAGAAAATCCTCAGAACCATAGAAAAGAAAAACAACCGAATCCTATTGTGTGTAGTAACCATTTTTCTTCCAGTAAAATAGTCGAACTGCCTCCGAAGAAATGTTTTTGTCGGGATTTAAAACTCTACTCGTTTTTTTTCATCCCCGGAGGAATCTGGCAACTTATTTTCCGAATTTCCTTAACTGATCTGCAGAAAAGCGTCCAATAAAGAACACTTTCAGAGTGACGGTTGAGAAACGACGTTCGAAATCGTTCGCAAGGATTTATTTTAAATCCCAGATAGAGATATCTCTGACAAGTAACTGAAAATCTGGGTTAAATCAATGTATGGAAAAAGTAAAGAATTTTAAGTGAAGTGGGAAGATTCAGATGCAAATATACCCGATGAAAAGAAATGAAATCAAAGCTAAGAAAGCTTTGTTGTATCTACTATTTACATTATTTTAAATTTTTTTCCAAATCCCCAAATTTTATATCGAACAGATCTGAATCTGCGAGGCTCATTCCTTTGCGTTCGAATATCGTAGCATTTCATGGCTTTTTGATTCCAAGATAAAAGTTGTTTGCTTAATGTAATGCTTAGTAGTTAAATAAAAGACTATCAATCTGTAACAAACAATATTAACGTTGATCACTACAAAAAAAAAAAAAAAAAAAAAAAAAAAAAAAAAAAAAAATACAAATAGGGAAAAAAATGTTCAAACAGCGTTCTAAAACCCATGACTTGAATCAAGGAAAAATCCTTAAAAGCCTATGTTTCTTGAAAATTTTCGAAAGTATGAAATCCAAAAATCTATGATTGCTTACGTTCCACTTTCAAACTAATTTGTTAACTTTATTAATAATCAACTTTAAAGTTAAAATCATCGTTATTCATTTTCGTTTTTGACACTGTTTAAAAACATTGTTTTATTCCCCTATGACAGTGTATGTATATAATAAAAGCTCCTAATAACAAGTACTTGTGTGAGGGAAAAAAAGCTTTTAAAATGCTATTTGGTTTTTTTAAATGAAATCGTATGTAATGTGCATAAACTCACCGAATGCTACTAAAATATCTTTGAGGTTAATTTTTTAATCTTACAGTGGATAGATTTAGTAATGGGGCCTCGGTGGCCTAGAGGTAGAGTCTTCTCCTCGTAAGCAAGAGGTAGCGGGTTCGAGTCCCGTCTTGCCCATGAATGTTATTTCAAGCTCTTTGTGCGGTAAATCTGTCTTGTATTTGCCAGGAGGCAAGTCACATAGGAAGCAGTCCATATGTATATCGAAGATGAAGGCTTCAGTATATATAGAAACAATAATGAATGATTAATGTAGGTACTTAATTTTTTTTGTATTTTCTAATAAAAAAAACTTAACAAATTCAGAAATTTGCTTATTTATTGCCTTTAAGACGGAACAGAGTTTGCCGGGTCAGTTTGTATATATATATATATATATATATATATATATATATATATATATATATATATATATATATATATATATATATATATATAAAGATTAAATAATGCGGAGATGAAATAGCTTTACTCAAAAATATACAGGCAGTTAAACGCATTGTGTGTCGAAGAAAATGGAATGATTCCATAAAACCATTTTTAGATGCTCATAGTTTAAATCACGTTGCACGTTAAATCCTTTGCACTCAATAATAATTATATTTTGAAATACCTCTAGTTACGGGAAGAAAAGCAAGGATTTTACAATTTCAAACAAAAAAAGTCAAAACACATGCCGTGAAGCAAATACCGCTGCTTGTAGAAAATCCGTTTGGGATTTAAAATAAATCCGAGAGAGTTTATTTTAAATCCTAGATAGAGATATCTTTGACAAGTGACTAAAATCTGGGTGAATTTAATCTGTAGAAAAAGTAACGAATTTCAAATGAAGAAGGAAGACTCAAATTCAAATATACTCGATGGAAAGAAGTTTAATCCAAGCTAAGGAAGCTTTGCTATATCCACTTCCTACATTTCTTAAAATAACTGGCCCAGTTTTCAAATTTTATGTCGAACAAATCTCAATGAGCGAAGCTTTTTTTTTTTTTTTTTTGCGTCTGAATAGGATAGCATTTGTAGGCTTTTTTATTCAAAGATCAAATTGTATGATTAATAAAACTATAAGTAGTAAAATAAAAATTAGTACTGTAAAAAGAACAGTGTACCCAAGTATCGTCAACTCATCGGATTTTGCTTGGCCGATCATCGAACTCCTCGTAAACTGATCCCGTAACGCACGATGACATCGTTCCGATCAGTATCCGGGCACGGTTTTCGATGAGCTACTTTTCATCGGAAAGCGATATCCTCCCTATCAACTTTCACGATGAAAATAAGCCGATCTATATTCCATCGGAAAACGATATCCTTCCGATCAAGTTACCCGATGAAATTCATCGGCACGGGACTGTTCTGCTCGTAAATTGCTCCAAATCGCATCGTATTTTGAGCAAAATTCATCGGATTTTGCTGCTTGGATTCTGTTTGGCCCAATGAGACATATTGGATCATCGGCCGATGAGAATTTCATCGGGTTTCGATGAATGGCTGATCATGGGTCGATGAGATGCTGCTGCTAGGGTAATACTGGCAGCAGAGATTCCAGTTTAAAACTGTAAAAATAGCAATTTTTACAGTTTATAACCATAAAATTAGTTGCATCATACTGTAAAATTAACATTTATTTTTATAGTGCAAAATTTCCAGGTAATATGGAGATAAATCTTTGATAAGACGCATCTTTGGAGGGTCCCTTGCTTTCCCTCTATTAACCCATTAATGCCTGACATTTTTTCCCCAAAAATATTTTGTATACTGGTTACAAACAGTGTTTAATGAACAGGAAACATAATAAAAAATATTATGTTAAGGAAAGTTAATTATTAAGGAAAGAAAAATTGTCCCTTAAAAGTTACGATAGACCCCAGAGCAGAGGGTACATACTTTTTTTACTAAAATTTTTTTCTGTCTACGATATAATATTTAAAAAGACGTTTTATAAGAAGAAATAAAATTAGCAATTAACATGAACTGGGAAGCTGGGAATAACTTTGAAAACTTAGCTTTTTTTCTTGAGATTGTGAACAATGTCATTTTTGATAAAGATCATATTAAAACTGCTACAGAACACACTTTACAATGGTTATGTGCTGCAATCTGTTAATAACGAATTGAAATAATACCAAGGTACTAATTGAACACTATTATTTGGTTGAAATATTCATTTTGGTGAAATTCAGACCCTTTTTTGGACCGTCCCTAAAAAGGGACGCTAGGCATTAATGGGTTAAAACATTCTCGCTGATTAATACTAGACACTTCAGAGAGATGTTTTTGATGCCAAATACAGAAATAAATACGTAATAGGTATGTTTTTATCGTTATTTTAATATGAGTAATGCATGTGACTCTACGTATTTCTTTCAAATTTCAGTCGAATATTTCTATTAAAAAAAAAAAAAAAAAAAAATCTGTGGGTGATGCAGAAAAACTGTGAACATATTTGAGTTCAGCGCTTTATTTAAAATAAAGATCAGGTACTTTTCCCCATTTAACAGAAAAAAGTTTTTTTTTTTTTCTTTTTTGCGGACCAGCGTTACCTCTTTCGTAAGGTGCGTTGGAGAGCGGATGAAGACAACTATTTTCAATCCTGGCAAAAATGCATTGTTTGAAAATGTTTACGTTAGTGGACAACAGAATGCTTCTCGTGTATTTAAGCTTCAATATCATGTGTAGACGTACTTGGTGGTGATAAAAAAATGTTTTTGAATTAATTGATTGTAACACATGGTTCTTAGAGGTCAAAACATTTACACGGAACGAAATAATTTGCTTCACCTAACTCTTTACAAATATCACACTGTACAAAATGAATGCTGTTTTCACAGTATAATGCAACTATTTTTTTAGTAATCAACTGTAAAAATTGCTAATTTTACAATAATAAACTGTAAAATTGCTAACATTACTGTACTAAACTGTGAAATTACCAACTTTATAATTTATTACGGTGTATTTTATAGTTTTTAACTGGAACCTCTGGTGCCAGTATTATACTTTTTTTAACAGTATATACTGTTATTTATTACAGTATAATACGGCTAAATTTTACGGCAATAAATTATAAACTTGCTGGCTTAACAGTTTATTACTGTGCATTTTTTAGTTTTAAATTGAAACCACGTCTCCCAGAACTATACTGTAAAAACAACAGTTCATTTTTGTTCATTTGTGAGCTACTGGTGGTTTTACTATCAACTGCAGCTGTTATCACTTATTTTTTTCCTTTATTTTTATAACTTCAAACAAAACAGTTTGTTACTGTTTTGTTCAGTGTGTTTATTTGTAACTAAATTGTGTATAAAATAAGCATGAAAAACGCTTGTTATTAGACGGAAAATTAATGAACAAGCTTAAGACTTATTAATACAGGGTGTCCACTCCAATCGTGGACCAATAGCTAATTTCTAAACCGTTAGAGATAAGCATATAGTTTATTTAGGAAAAAATCTCCAAATTTCGAAAGGAATTTTGGGTCTATTCAATGTTTTTCAAAAAATCAAATTTTGAAAGAGTTACGAAATTTAAATTTTTATACAGCCCCCCAGTCCTATCAATCATATTTAGTAAAATATTCTTAACACTATAACGTTTAAAACTAAAAAAAAATCACTCTTCTACCACAAAAATTGACCGAGTTATCACGTTTTGAAAAATCAAGATTTTGAAGGATTTCACGACGTCATCGAGAGATCGCTTGAGGGACCGTATGCGAAATCCTTCAAAATCTTGATTTTTCAAAACGTCATAACTCGGTCAATTTTTGTGGTAGAAGAGTGATTTTTTTTTAGTTTTAAACGTTATAGTGTCAAAAATATTTTACTAAATATGATTGATAGGACTGGGGGGCTGTATAAAAATTTAAATTTCGTAACTCTTTCAAAATTTGATTTTTTGAAAAACATTGAATAGACCCAAAATTCCTTTCAAAATTTGGAGATTTTTTCCTAAATAAACTATATGCTTATCTCTAACGGTTTAGAAATTAGCTATTGGTCCACGATTGGAGTGGACACCCTGTATAACAGATTTCAAGCAAACGTATTTCGGGATTAACGTTCACAAAAATTTTTCAACAACAAGCATATTTTAGGTAGAAATTTGATACTTTGCAGAGAAACGCAGAAATATCAAAACGGGAGTCTTTTTTTAAAGAAAAGTGATAAACAAGGAGCAGAAGTATTGTCAAAGCTTAATGAGGACAACAGAGACAGCCTTAAAGCAGGAAAACATGTCAAAGACTATGAAGTTGTGTTATACGTTGACGCAAGCTGAAATAATAGTATCGCCTTTTCTTTCCGCTGCAAATAATAGATTAAATATATTGGGCTAAAAATAGCAGAAAGGTGGGTAAAAACCAAAAAGCAACAGCTAAAAGCACAAATAAGTCAAGTTAAAAATCGGCAAACATGTTTCAAAGGCATAAAGCCTCCTTCTTCACGCCAAATTCGGGCTCGGTACACGCTGACACCTGATTGGCCTAGCTTTTGCTCCTTTTCTATTTAAGCTCTCCAGGTGCTTTGGTTCTTTTTATTTCTTGCTTGGCACTGAAGAAGGAGGCTTTATGCCTTTGAAACATGTTTGCCAATTTTTAACTTGACTTATTTGTGCTTTTAGACGTTTCCTGTTGGTTTTTACTCATTTGCGCACAAAGTGAGCTGTTTTTAAAGCAGAAAGGTGGTTTATATTGAAGAGAGGGTAAAGTGACATATGACGCAGAATGATCTTCAACTCTCTTCTTTAAAAGTTTCGTAGACTTCTGTTTTTAAAAAAACAAAAATTATAAAAAAAAAAAGAAAGAATTTAATAGAATAAATTAATAATAGAAATAGAAGTAATTAATACCTTACTTTTTAAAGCACCTTATATTTTAAACACCTTTTTTATTAAAAGAATTAAGTTGAATCTAAGGCAATCTTCTAAGCTGAATCAAAGTCTTTTAAAGAAGAGTTTTGATTGCCTAATTGAGAGTTTAAATTTATACTACCTTACAGTTAAAACCTAAACCATATTATTAGATTTTTACGTAAAATACATGCTGTATTTTTTAACTATATTTTTATATATATATTTTTTTGGACGACAACCTGATTTGTGAATTGAAAGGTCGTCCAGTGCACAAAAAGATCCTTAGAAAATGTACTTTAAAGTAATTTACTTTCAAAATTAAACTGCATACTCTTTCTCTACACGGAAAACAGAATTATTTATCTATGCGTACTTCCAATTTCATATTGTGAATGGAGAATGATGTTATGGAACTTACTGCAGATTAACAAAATAATAATTGAGTAATTACTTATTTGCATCTTTTTGGTCAATCTTTCCTCGTGAATGATGTAGCTAAGCTTAATTTACTAGTATATATACTTTATCAAGGAACATAAACAGTTCTTTATGTGCAACTCCTGGAAACATAATAATAAATAACTCAAGCGCACAGTTTGCACCACAACTTTTGTCCCATTAGGTTTTTGAGCAAAATAAGCACGCTGACTTTAAAAGTGTAGTTGTTTACGTCTCCCACATAATTTTTTTTTGTTCATGTACTTGAATAAGACCACTTTCCATACAAGAGTTAGTATTCTAAGAAGCCCTAATACTCTCTAATTATCTGACGTAAACATTTTAAAATAAAAAGTGAAGTGTCTCTTTTCCAATTTACTACGATTATTATTTGTGACAAATTTCAATTTACTTTATCGTCACTAAAAAAAAATAGCAATAAATGTATTAAATAATTCTATCAGTAACACAAAGGGGTGACTTTTTGTGTGTGTGCTGTGTACGTAATGCATTCAGTTGTTGCATTCTAAAAACTATTTTCCTTGCCCTAAATTCCCTAAAAATGTCCCATATTTTGTGAAGTGATCAAGTTTTTAAGCTCCATGTAGCTTAAAAACTTGATGATGGTATAGATTAAAACTCATGTTATTGACGTGTTAGTCAAAAACAAATCACAGACGTAAAACAACCACATTGCAGTTCTCCAGCAAAATATACACTGCAAAAAATGAACTGTTGAATGTACAGTTTAATACTGGCAGATGAGGTCCTAATTTAAAACTGTAAAATGCGCAGTAATAAACTAAAACTAGCAATTTTACAGTTTCTTAATGTAAGCTTAGCAATTTTACAATTTAGTGACTTAAAATTAAGCAGTATTATACTGTAAAAACAACAGTATAATATTCGCAGCAGAGGTTCCAATTTAAAACCGCAAAATGCACCGTTGTAAACTGTTAAATTAGCAACTTTTGCAGTTTATTACTGTAAAGTTAGCCATTTTTACTGTTTGTTAATGTAAAATCAGCTGTATTATACTGTAAAAACAACATTCAGAGTTTACAGTGTACATTTCGAGAAAATACACGTTTCTTCTTTAAATGTCAATTTTAATCGACATTTGAGAGAATAAAAAAGAGCGGTATACAGAAGGGATTATCCCTAAAAGAAACTAAAAAAGAAGGAAAAAAATCGATCAAGAGTGTAAGTTAGCTATCGTTCTACAGAAGCTTTACGAGCAGAAAATTGCCACCGGCGTGTCAGATTCAGCCTCCCTAGACTCCAAAGCGGTCTTGGCGCCGATTTTATTAGTTTGGCTTCTGTGGGGCAAGGACTGATGTGGCTCGCCGCGAAAAACGAGGTAATTGGGTTCCTATAAAAACAGAACAGTGACGGAAAGTAGTGGAATGGAATTTGGGAGAAGGAGAAGGAGAAAAAAGGATTTGTTGGCTTTTCTCTGTTCTTTACAAAGTAAAAAATGCTTCGGAAATTTTGAGAACGTAAGCAAACGATGCGCTACGCTGCAAACAATGAACTGTTGTTTTTACAGTATAATACTGGCAGCTGATTTTCAAATTTAAAACTGCAAAATGTACTGTAATAAACTGTAAGACTTGCAATGTTAGTTTCTTACGGCAATGTTAGCAATTTTACAGTTTATTGCCGTAAAATTTAGCAGTATTATACAGTAAAAACAACAGTATAATGCCGGCATCAGACATTCCCGTTTAAAACTGTAAAATGAACAGTAATAAACTGTACACTTAGTGATTCTACAGTTTATTACTGTAAAATTAGCAATTTTTATCATTTATTACCATAAAATTAACTGCATTATACTGTAAAAACAACATTCATTTTTTACAGTGTAGAATTTTATTTATTTTGTTACAAAAGACAAACAGTTTAGTTGAGAAAACTATTACAGCAAAATATTGTTATGAAAATGCAGTGTTTTAATCTAGAAAAATATTGTAACAGATCTAGAGTCAAATGTTCAAACAATACTGTCGTCTCAAAGCAAAAAAAAAAAAATATCTTACTGTTTTTATTCCGTTGATTAGTTGTCTTACTTGATTACTTTTTCTATAATTTTGCAAATTGTTTCTTTACTTTTATGTTATTAGAGCAGGAATTACTTATCTTTACATTAAAATATTTTCTCACAATACCAAGTACAGTTTACTATATTTATCTGCTATTGTTTTGCAAAAAAAAAAAAAATCTCGACATTTTGAATTGAATTATAAGTTTTCAAGATTTAACTTTCCCCGACTATTTTTTTTTTCTGAAAAAAGGTTTTTCTGATAAAAGTTTAAAAGCTTCACCGGTACAAAAAGAAATATTTCATAATTTTTTAATGAATCAGCATCCGAAGTTTTTTCTTTCTTTTTTTTTCCACAAGGAGAAAAAGCAAATACCAGAAAAAAGAAAGAAAAAGTAGAAAAAAAAAGCATCACCGGTCCGCGAGTTATTTCCAAAAGCTTTTGCCGGTCCGTTGGTAGATTTAGGGTGAGAAACACTGCTCTAAACAATAATGCTTATTATAATGCTGCAGACCAAAAGCTACCGAAAATCAGTCTTTCTCCATAGTAACTACTTGCTTTCCCCCAAATAAATCAACAGTTTCTGCGCAGCAAACAGCAAGGATAGCAAGATTTCCCATCGGAAATAGTTTCCAACTGCAGATTAAGAGGGCAAAGACATCACTTCCATCGCTCAGAGAAAAAGCATTAGAGGCAAAGGAGATCAAATGGAAACGCTGCCATTACTTTAAACACCGAAAGTGTGTCGCATCCAGGAGAAAAAGGAATCGAATGGGGGTGCCATCAGGAGTTAAACTTATCTCCGACACCGAACGACGTTTCAGAAAATAGCCTATCAACTGCGCAACTGTATCTATATTTTATACGAGTTTCTCTTCGTTCTTAAAATTTTAGGATTTTGTTGGAGGGTCGGGAAAGTACAGTACAGAGAGAACAAGGAATTTCTTTATAATTCCCAATTGTATTTAATTTGTAGTCATAGCCCATATAGCACAAAAAACGTTTAAACGTTTTATAAACGTTTTTAATCCACTGTCACAACGTAAATAACCATTTTACAACCTTTAAAAAACGAAGTGTGCTACTTGGGAGTATATTACAGTGCACTGTAAAAAATAGATGTTTTTGCAGTATAATACAGCTAAGATTACAATAATTTTACAGCAACTGTAAAATCGCTATTTTTGCAGTAATAAACTAAAATTGTGAATATACAGTAATGAACTGTAAAATTGCTAGTTTTGCAGTAATAAACTAAAATTCTGAATATACAGTAATAAACTGTAAAATTGCTAGTTTTAGTTTATTACTGTGCATTTTACAGTTTTAAGCTGGAACCTCTGCTGCCAGTATTATACTGTTGTTTTTGAAGTATAATACAGCTAATTTTACTGCAATAAACTGAAAATTAGCCAATTTTACAGTAATAAGCTATAAAATAGCTAGTTTTACGGTTTGTTACTGTGCTTTTACAGTTTCAAACTGGAACCTCTGCTGCCAGTGTTCTACTGCAAAAACAACAGCTCATTTTTTGCAGCGTGGTACCCAAGCTTTCCTTTCTCGAGCGCCGCACCTTACATTAAAGTACTTCTCGCTAGCCAGAACCCGTATTAACTTTCAATATATTTAAGTTTTTTCTAAACATAGAAAATGGCAGGAAATTACAAATTAATAACTTGCTATCAGTACTTCAGGCTTATTAAATTAAATGCATCTGTTTTCCAGAAACGAATTCTGGAATAATTTCATCCATACGTTCGATTCATAATATTAATTCAATAAATAAATAAATAAATGAAACAGATCACATGAGTCACTCCATAACGGCCATTGGTTTAGCCCGTAAAACATTCTGTTCTTAAGCATTTATTATTCCAACACCCTCTTGATACAAACGTCCCCTAATCATACAGGGGGCGTTGATTATATATTTACTCAACCATTGGTGGACGGCTGCTTTAATTGTTGCCAAAAAATTAGTAATAGTGATTATAAAGTCAATTTTGTTCACCTGGAATCACTAGTGGAAACACCAAGTGCTAGACCAGAAAAACTTAGGGGGAAACTACCCAAGTAGCATCAACTCATCGGACTTTGCTCGGCCGATCAACAAACTCCTCGTAAATTGATCCTGTAACGCACGATGACATCGTTCCGATCAGTATCCGAGCACGGTTTTCGATGAGCTACTTTTCATCGGAAAGAGATATCCTTCCGATCAACTTTCCCGATGAAAATAAGATGAGCTATATTCCATCGGAAAACGATATCCTTCCGATCAAGTTTCCCGATGAAATTCCTCGGCACGGGACTGTTCTTCTCGTAAATTGCTCCAAATCTCATCGGATTTTGCTGCTCGGATTCTGCTCGGCCGATGAGACATAATGGATTATCGGCCGATGAGAATTTCATCGGGTTTCGATGAATGACCAATCATCGGCAGATGAGATGATGCTGCTAGGGTATATATAGAGGGCGATTATATGGCTACTTTACCCTAAGCCGAAAAGTAAGCACGCCAGATTTAATTACCATTTTATATGAAACTAGCCGGGTACCCGGCCCTGCCCGGGTTTCTGTGGGTGTAGGGTGGTTTAGTGAAACTCATTCATAAATTTCCCAACTCTAAAGTGCATATCTATAAACATAATGGCTACTTCTGTAAACAATGGCTATGTTATGGATAAACTATAAAAAATTAATGCAAGCTAAAAAAAATAGCAAGCTACAAATAATGTTTGAGTAAATAGGAAATGTTATAAACTTGGTACATTAAAATAAATATATGTTTACAGAATCAATCGCACTGAAATTAATCATTTCTAAATATTGCTCGTTAAATAAGTCCCATTATTAGTTTCTATCCTCGTGACAACATTGCTGAGGTGAAAACATCTTATGTACCTAATTTAGAAATTTTTTTGACTATAAGCACTTTCTATTCTCTAACTATTGCCAAAATCAATTTTTTTTTTATTTCACCCGTTAGCGATTGTTGACTCAGATAAATATAAAAATCCTTAGAAGGCAATAAATTCCATACTTACTCCAGAGAAGCCTTGATTCAAAATTTTCAATATGATTACAATCAATATTGTTGCTGCATGGCACCAAATTTTTGCAACAATGGGTTGAAAATTTAATAATTTAATGGGGAAATGACATAAAATAAACTGTTTTCCATAATAACTTTTTTAAACTAAGCTTTTTAGAAATAAATTATAGCTTATCCTGCTCCCTGTTACTGTAGCTATCTACGGTGAAAAAATGGTTAAAATCGGTTCAGTAGTTTGGAAGATTACCCCGGACATACGCTTTCAAAAGTAGTCTTTTATGTATATAGATGCCTTGTTAAACAAAATTCAAAGCCATATTTAAATTTGGAATTCTTATCTTTCAGCTAATTTTTCATAGGGTGTTAATAACTAACACAGTGCTAACTATTGGTTGTTTTGCCGTAACTACAAGCTGCTCAATTGCAAAAATAAAAAGAATAACGCTTGTTGTATCACTCTTTCTCATAAGATATTTCCAAGAAAAACTACGGAATTTAAAGACAAATAAATTTGCAAAACATTTTATTTTGTTTTGTTAAATAAGAAAACAAAAACAAAATAAGAAAAAAGAAAAAAAAAGCATCACAAATGCAAAATTACTGACGAATTTTCACAATTACGAATATCCTAGCAATGAACAAACGTACATATATTTCTATATTCATTACTGTTTATAGACTGTTTCATTCCTACTAATTTTCCGGCGTTAGTAACCCATTTAAATTTAAATTTTGTAATATGATTAATTTTGTTTCTATTCATTGTTAGGGTTTTTAGTTATTTGAATATCAACGTTTATTGTTCTATAATTTTTTTTAAAAGAGAAGAACTTCTTCAGCGCACGAAATCATAAAAGCATTTAATTGCAGCTGCATAAAACTAGAAAATATATCCAATATCTTATTCACGGAGTTGCATACTTAAAGAAGTTCTCTAAGGGAGCTTCCGATTACGAAACTTTGGAATCGACAACACAAGAGTACTCTTCCAATTAAATACCAGCAACTATCTCTGTCGCCAGCGCTCTTTTATCTTCGCAGATTTGTTGATTCTTCCATTTTCGCCTAATCAAATCAGCAATGTTTCGAGCGATATCGCCTGAAATCCTCCTCGACTAATCTCTTGAGGATAGAGGCGTCTTCTGGATTATTCAACAGATACTTCTTTCATAGCTTCATAAATGAATAGTCAAGTTTCTGGATTCGTTGCGACATGAAATTACTCGAAATTGCTTTCAATAGCAACCAGCACTTCTGAGAAGACCCTCAAATTCATGATATTTTCATTGACAGAAAACTCCGAGATTATTTAGAGCCAAGAGATTTTTCAAGAATCGTAAAGAAGCGAATAAATCTGATGCGAAATATTTCGCTGTTTTCAATACGAAACGATAATACAGAGAATTAAAGTTTTTACCTTCTGATCTGCCATGGAAGATTATATTTAAAAAATATGACTTTTAAGGACCTTTAAGGAGATATTATGGTTGTGTAGCTTGCATTTTACCTAGTTTCGTTTTTTATTTTAATACCTTAAATTTTAGTTGATTCAAACAACTGTAAGCGTTTACTGACATTTCATTGTGGCTTTTCACTGTTCTAATTTTTTTTACGACTTATTTTTCACACATTTTCATCTATTTTTCCGCAAAGTATTTCTTTAGTTTCCTTGCTTTCATTTTCATATTATCATGTGGTTGTGTCCAGTAATAGGAGTTTAGCACGAATAAAAATTTTGTAAATGTAGCTTCTTGACTAGAATAAAGTTGTTGGGGGAAAACTAAAACAGGAAATCACTGCTTTTTCAGACCCTTTTTTTTGCAAACGAAGCAATATTATTCGGGAGAAATTTTCGCAGACATCTTTTTTTTTTATAATAATGAAATCACGATAGAATTTTTGTTTGGCAACATTTATGTACAATATTTGAATATAAAGGTAAACAGTCATTTTATTCTAAATCTATTGTTAAATACACATATAGAAAATGTCTCAATATTGTAAAATATAATTACAAAATTCATCTTAAAAAATCAAGACGAAACAAGCGGTTAATATGTTTACTTCCAATTTCAGTTAGAACTTTTACTTTTTAAAAACCAATGTTAATTGTTCTACAATTATTTTTTAAAAAGAAAATTAAACGCCACTAGCTAGCAAAACCATAAAATCATATAATTGAAGCCTCAAAAACTCGAAACATATGGAATATTTTATGCACAGTGATGCGTACTTAAAGAAGTTCTCTAAGGGAGCTTTTGATTACGAAACTTTGGAATCGGCAACACAAGAGTACTCTTCCAATTAAATACCAGCAACTATCTCTGTCGCCAGCGCTCTTTTATCTTCGCAGATTTGTTGATTCTTCTATTTTCGCCTAATCAAATCAGCAATGTTTCGAGCGATATCGCCTGAAATCCTGCTCGACTAATCTCTTGAGGATAGAGGCGTCTTCTGGATTATTCAACAGATACTTCTTTCATAGCTTCATAAATGAATAGTCAAGTTTCTGGATTCGTTGCGACATGAAATTACTCGAAATTGCTTTCCATAGCAGACAGCACTACTTAGAAGATATTCAAAAGTGTCATAGTTTCGTTGACAGAAAACTCCGAGGCAAGAGCGTTTTCAAGAATTGCAAAGAAGTGAATAAATTTGATGTGAAATATTTTGCTGTTTTCAGTACGAAGTAATAATTCAGAAAATTTAAGTTTTAACCTTCTGATCTGTTATGGAAGGTTATATTGACAAAACGTGAATTTTAAGGACCTTGAATGAGATATCATGGTTATGTTGCGCACCTATTTCCCTTCTTTGTTTTCAATTTTAGTACATTCAATTTTATTTATACAGTGTGGTAAAAAAATAATTGAACATTTAGTGTTAGAATAAAATAAAAGTAGTGATACATTTTAAAGCAAAATGGTTGCATAATAGAATGAACTTAACTCAATACAACGTTTTGAATGGCCAACAAATTTATCCATATACGTTTTAAATTTGGTTTTGGGAATTTCGTTTCCAATTTTCCGCTTTAGGAGCAGAAAATAATCAAACGGTGATAGAGCAAGTTAATTACGGATGGTGATAGAGGAACAAAAATAAATTTTTTGCTCTCGAAGCTGAAAACTGCAATGTAAGCTTTTTCTTTGATGTCGTAGCCATTCACATAACCTAGACAGTGAAGTGAAGCCTAGACACAGTTGCTATGGAATAGCAATTCTCAATCGGTGGTCCGGCCCCAGTCCGTAGAAAGTTACAAAAAAAGAAATTTAAATACATATATGTATGTGTGTAAGTAAATAATAAATAACGAGAAACAGATAAATTAAAAACAAACAAAATAATATACTATACACTTTTTTACGTTGTGATGTTTGGTTATTTTTCTTTATTTTGTATGATTTTCTGCAAATGTTTATTTATTTTTGTGTAATTATATTATACTTATCTCACATTTTATTATTATGTATCTTTAAATTTATAGTTTTTGTGACAGCTCTATAATACCAAGTCAAATTTTGCCTGTTTTTTGATTTTTTATTTGTAAAAAGGTTTTTAAAAAGTGTTCAACATTTTTTCACAATTTTTTAAGTGCCCTAAAGTTTCTTTTCTCAGAAAAAAATAAATAAAATGAAACCCTTATCGGACCAAAAATATTTATATTGATATGAGTTTTTAGTAGTCCGCTGGTTAAAGTTTTTTACTTATTCCCCCCCCCCCCTTTTTGCAAAAGAAAAATAAAAGTAAATAAATAAATTAACTTAAAATAAAAGCCAAAAATGAGTTAAGAAAAAAAAAAAACCACTTTCCCGCGAGATTTTTTTTAGCTATTAATTTTTACAGTTCGCCGCTCAAAAAAGGCCGAGAAATGCTGCTATAGAATTCCCAAAGCTGAATTTAAAAAGTCCATGTATAACTTGGTTGACTATTCAGAATGTTGTATTTAGCTAAATAGATCCTCTTTTCAGTAAATGTATTCTTTAAAACTTTTTACGATGTTTATTTTATTCTATAACTAAACTTCATTCATTCTTTGATCACGCAGTATAATTCCAATAACTGAAAGTGTTTATCGAATGTTTATTTACTAGTTCAATTTAGAAAGTTCTAAAAGTAGCCTAATACTCTACGAAATATTTCATTGTTTTTTTCTGCCATTTATTTTGAAGATATCTGGCAGCTACTTCCAGCAGAAGTTTATGAATGAGAAAAGTTCTGTACATGTGGCGTTTTGGCAGAGTTACTCTTATTGGGGGAAAACTATCAACCAGCACTTCTCAGGCTCCTTTGGCCTGCGAAACAGCAATGTTTCTGGACCACTTTCGCGGACTAGTTTCTTTTTCTTTTCTTCTCTTTTGTCACTTTGTTTGAAAATTAATAATATATTTTATATTTCACTTTTCAGCAATAACCCCAATTAAATCTAATGCTAAGCACACATTTTACATATTATGTGTAACTAAATGCTAAAAAAGGATTTAATATTGCAAAATAAAATTAAAAAATCTACTTAAAAAGATGGAATGGATTATTATTTTTTAGAGAGACTTCATACATCAAATTACAAATAGACGTTGAAGTAAGACAAAGAAAATAACAGAAACTAATCGGAACTATTTTTAAACCAGCGGATATCAACGTTTTCGATACTGCAACCGCAGTTTTTAACAACTGAACAGCGAAAGACCCTTTCTGCGTATATGTACATACACACAAATACATGTTTATAAGCCACATATTTCCAGAATGAGCTTGCTGATTGAAATTAATAAATGAATAAATAAAAAAGATAGCTAACACAATTTTTTAAAATATTTTCCCCATAGTTTATTTGTCTAAATATTACTTTTCAGTTATATTAATTGCTTAATTCAGCTCATTCGTTAAATATAATTAATATGGAAATTCTAATCTTAAAAACTTATGAAAAACGACAAAAAAAAAAAAAAAATGCTTTCTGCATTAACCTTTTTGTGTGTAAAATGTTCACAACTAAATTACATCGCATAACTTCAATATCTCACTGTATTATGTTGGATGCAATCAAATGCTCAAAAACTTTTAATACTTGCAGATAACAGTTCTACTTTCTTTAATTGTTTCCAACATGCCAGTGACTATGAACAGAAACACCATTATTCATTTAACATTTGAATCAACTTTTGAGGGAAATATTTTTATGCTTTATTAATTTTTAAACTTAAACCTAAAATCTTAACTGATTTTCATGTCAAAGTCACCAAATTTTTTAATTCATTGATTTGGTTTCCAAATAAATAGAAAATGTACTCTGTATTGATTTTTGGAACTAAATAAAAATAAAAATTTTAATAACAAAATATTTTAACATTGCTCTAATGCATGTTTATTCGCAAAAATTCCAATTTTCATTCAGAATTGTTAAGACATCGCAATGATAGTTATGTTTTTATTAAATAATTTTCTTTTGTGGAGTTTTTTTTATTCCATTTATACTACCCGCTTTCTACCAGAAATTCTGAAATTAATTAGGTACACAAAGACAAAACGATATAAATGCGAAATTTATTACAAAATTCTAATTCGACGCAGAGCGAAACCAACTAATTAGCAACTAGCTGATCTTAGCAATGATTAAAAATTTAGAAATTCAAGAATCGTCAAAAACTTTTTGAGATTATTGGTTTTACGAATGGCAACACTGCAAATTGAAGTTTTGCGTAAATGATTAAAATTTCATTACCCAATCAGGTGCATGCGGTTTTAAGAAACAGAGGTAGAAATTGGAAAGCGATGAATTCGGTCTTCGTTGTTGATGAATATTTAAAACGATATAAATTCCTTCCTCTCTTTGTTTTGGGTAATAAATCTTGCTTTCTAATAATTAATGTTCCAAATTTAGTTTTTATGAATGAGGGATTTTTTTTCCGTTGCTTAGTCTTTTTCAAGTTATGGTTTCGTAGATATTTGATATTTAATTATTGAAATGAAAAAGATCATCGCAGTAGCAAAGAGTATTATTTATATTGCGTATGGACTTCTTGAATGTTTAACGATTTTTAATGCTCGTCTTTGATTACAAAAAAGCACTCTTTTTAGAAATAAACATTTTATCTGTAATACATATGCGATATTTCTTATCTCCAACTATTTGCCATTTTTTTCCATATGTTATGCTGCATCTTTTGGAAAAAAAAATCGCAACACGGTGAAAATACAAATTTTTTATTCGAGTTACATCCTACTCTTTTGTACCAAATTCACCGTAAATTGCAAAAAAAAAAAAAGAATGAAAAAAAAAGATATGATCTTACATCAATCCTTAGTTATAGGAAAGAGATTTCACTTTAAATGCGAATGAAAAATCAACAATGCAATATCGAGATCTTGAACCACAGTTGAAACATCGGTTTTGTCTTGCAATTAGTGTAATTCATGTTACGAGTACTTCAGTAACTGAAATATAACTATCTTTTTTCTTTTGCAAGTGCAAACCATATTAAATCACTCTAGAAAAAAATTGAACTAATAAACGAAGAAAATACTGAAAAAGAGCACATTTTTCTATTTGTAATACATAGAAAATCTGTCTTCTCTACCATTGCCAAATTGTGTTTTACTTTCCACAAAAACATGTTTCGAAATATGATCATTTTGTAATCAGACCATTAGAAGTTGTAAGACGATTAGCAGTCACAAGAACTGTGACTAAAACAGGCATTACGTGCCATTAAAAGAGGCAGAAAATTGTTTCGAAATATGATTGTTAGACAGTAAACATAACATCCTTTTCCAAGATATTGATTTACATGAAAAACAAGTATTGCATGTGATTAAGGACGATCATTTTCTGAAATTAATATTTTTTAATAAATAGTAGAAACACGATTTTTTAATATGCATTCATTTTAAGTAAAATTTGCTTGGCATTTGAACTTAATAATACAAGTGTTGAGAAGCACTGCAAAAAAGGAACTGTTGATTTTACAGTATAATACTGACAGCCGAGGTTTCAATTTAAAACTGTAAAATGCACAGTAATCCTATACTATAATACGAGAGATGTTTGTAATGTCGAAAATCGCCCCAGAATAAATAAACTCCGGTAAACTTGGGGGTCTGGGGTTTTTGGCCACGGAGAATCGATTGGCGTCGGTTTTGAAGCGCTACGGTCAAAAAGTTCGGAGTTACAGATAGGATTCATTAAATGTTTGAGAAGATTTCTTACAACGCCATTTTCTTTATGATTTCTCTTATTGTTACCGTTTCATAGCAACCGCGTGCTAACAATGGATTTCATATTTAATCACATCAGCTTAAATTTATGTTTTTATGGTGTTTAACAAATAATTTTTGGCAACATGTTAGAATTGTTATTGGTTTGAAATTTAAAAGAGATCGATCAAAATAAAGTTAGAATTGGGTATGGGCAGCGGTAGAGCCGCTATATAGACAGGCCGATGCATCAAGCTTAAGTTTCACCACTTTGGATCCAACTTATTAACTTTCACTTTCATTTTTCATTGTTGAGGAATTAGGGTTACCAGAGCAAAGTTTCGGGACATTGCCAAGCTTTGTTAATTTACGTAAAAAGTTACCAAAAAGCGATAACTGGCCAGAAAAGACAATCCTCACAAACGCGCTGGATCCTAAGTGGTAATCTTGATGCGTCGGCTCGTCAAAATAGGGGCCTGAGGCCGCAGTTGTCCAATTGGTTAGTCGTCGGACTCGTAACCGGAGGGTCTCGGGTCGATCGAGCCGCCGATCAAAGATCCACCGCCTTCATTAATGGTTGCTGGGGGACGTTAAAAATGTTCGTGGTCACAAAATCCTCCAAGTGAAACGAAACCTCTGGGGTGTGCTGGGCCAAGGGTTTACTCGGCCCTTGGGCCTGGTTAAAAATGAACAGAGGGCTCTTCAGGGCCCCATCCCGGTTAAAAAGTGAGTTGTGGTATGTACGGGGGGGGGGGGGACCTGGAGTGTGAAGTGAAGTGAAAGTCAAAACCAACTGGAACCAAATGCGTACTGGAGAGCAGAGACTCTGCATCCATTCGCATCAAATCCTCCCGCGCCTTCGGCGCCAAATGAAATTAAATTAGGTGTGATTTTACGGTGAGCATGGATTAAATAAGGTTGTGTTTTTTAAAATAAATTACGGCTGTTTTGAATGCGTAATTGCAACCAAAGACTCGAAAATGCTTTTCAAGTTTATCTAAATAAGTACTTCGCACTTTAGAAAAAAACACGAGTTTACAAACCTCTTTTTTTTTAACCGAGCGGGCTCGGTCCCCTGGTACACGTTAGGGATAATACGAGGAATGGTTGCCAAGTCGAAAATCGCCCCAGAATAAATTAACTCCGGTAAACTTGGGGGTCTGGAGTTTTTGGCCACGAGGAATCACGAGGTTTTGGTTTTTCTAAATAAATTTGTCAAAAATATTGAACTTCAACACACTTCAATCTTTACACTGCTCACTTTGTACCATTTCTTTAATTGTATAGTTTTTTTTTATTATCACTTACATTTTATTTTCTATGACTTTTCAAACTTAATCTTTGTATAGAATAATTCCCTTTCCGAAACTTTGTTTAGAATAGCTTACAATGGTGCACTTTAACCGGTTATCTTTTCACCAATGGTTTCACAAATTTTCTTATGGCATATGATGTTTTGATAAATCACAATTGAAAATTTAAATTTTCGAGTTAGCTTCGACACCTGTTTTCCTCGAGCGGAGCTCGGTCACCCGCTGGTAAACTGTAAAACAAGCAATTTTACAGTTTCTTACTGTAAAGTTAAAATTTTTACAGTTTATTGCCGTAAAATTTGGCTGTATTATACTGCAAAACTGACAGTATAATACTGACAACAGAGGTTAAAGTTTAAAACTGTAAAATGTACAGTAAAGTTAGCAATTTTTATAGTTTATTTCTATAACATTCACTGCATTGTACAGTAAAAACAACACTCATATTTTACAGTGTGGATATTATTAAGGAATTTGAAATGCATGCATTTGTGTAACACTTCTGTATTAAACGTCTTTTTAAAATACATTGCTATACCAACTTCTACCTTTAATAAAATATCCACACAACAAATCTTCAAATACGCTTTGAACACGGACGCTTGCCTTTTGTTTTAGAGCTCTTTGAACACCCTTTCTGGAACAACTTCAAAAATTCTTCTGAGTTCATTTTCAGGACACATATTTCGTTCAGCGCACTTTTAAGTTTTTGGAATCTGTTTGAGACCAACTTTTGAGCACGGTGATGTGTCTTTTCTCTTAGAACCTTTTGCAACAGTTCTGAAATATTTGTTTGATTGTAGGTAAAGGTTAAGACTAGCGGTCACCAATCGCCATTGTAGACTAAAAATTATTTTTGGCGACTACAAAAGGTGCTGTTGGTCGCCAAACTGGTGACCATTTTTTTTTCCTGATCAAAAATACAAAATGCTGATGCATCGCTCCGGATATCAATAGAAAATAGCTATCAACATCGTCACTGGCGGCCAATGTTATCTTAGATCGAAAACCGACCCATCTACTTTACAAAACTTTAAAATGACTAATTTCATTCTTGAAAATGCAATGAAACTTTATTGGAAAAATAGTCAAATATGATTACATTTATTATTAATAAGCAAAATAAATGAAATGCTTGTCAAACTTAAAGTATGCATGTGCTTTTTTTTTCTATTTGCATAATGTCTTAATATTTAGGTTTTAAAATGAATAATTTTATTTTTCTGAAGGAGTTTTAAATTTTTTCATCTAAACTTTTTTCTTTTATGTACAGTAATTTAGTTAAGATATATACCAGGAATTTTTGTAACATTACTATATGCAGAATGAAATGGACTGAGATTACAGTTTTGGAACAAGGTTCAAAGTGGCTAGCAACAAAGCCAAAGTGACCATTAATTTTTTGGATTTCCTGGCCGCTGTCCACAATCAAATATTTTTAGTCTCAAGCTTTAATTATAGAAGTTCTTTTTGCTGTAAATTTGACAGCAATATCACTGAGCATTTTTCAAACACTACGGGTCACTGGGCAACCTATGTCTATATTTGTACGAAAAGAAGTAACGATTTTATCACTGTGCTACCAATCTGTTTGTTCTTAAATGTGTAAAAAAGTTTTAATTCAACAGATATCCCTTCTTTTTTTAACGGGCATGTTCTGATCACATTGTTGTGCATATTCTGGTAAATGGAACCCTTTTTCTATTTCAAACGTGTTTTCAGTGCATGATTTGCTTTTTAATTGCAAGTTTTTGCTAACAAAACTGTGTCATTAATTAAAAATTTATAGCCTATAAAATTATTAAAAATAATATTCCAAAAAGTAACAACTTGTAAACGATTATCATTGAAAAAAAGTCGTTCAAAAAGCGTCTTTCTTTAATTTTGTCGTACTAAGCACTAAAGTCATATCTCTACGTCTTAACAAAATTAAAGTTTTGTCACTAGTTAGTTTTTCGTGAAGTATTCTACCTAAGTGAAATCTTCTATAGTCGTTGAAGAATAATAACTAATATTTTTTATAAATTCCAGTTATCATCAGTTTAGTTACCACTTTTTAAAAAATGTGTTTATCAATATACGGAGACTTAAGATTTTAAATTTAGCAATATCTCAATTTCAGCTCGACGGCAGATGCCATCGTTGTGCTTAACATGGATAAGACACTCAATGTTTCACTCAATGACACACATTAGTTCCCGTTGCTTTTGTCGGATGTCTGTGCATCCATAAGCTCAGAATTTTTTGCATTTGAAAAGGCGTTCCTTGTAACGCCGAAACACGTGTCTGCGTCTTTGTGATTGCTGAACGTTGTATTTTTCTCTACAAACTCAATGCACTCTAAAAATAGCTACATTAGCAAGTATAGCTGCTCATTGCTTAGGTCTTAGGGTATATAGCTCAAATTTGAAAGAAATGCACTGCAAAAATTAAGTTGTTGTTTTTACAGTATAATACTGAAAGTAGAGGTTTTGGTTTAAAACTAAAATCACCATAATAAACTGTAAAACTAGCAGTTTAACAGTTTATTACTGTAAAATTAGCAATGTAAAAGTTTATTACCATAAAATTAGCTGTATTGTACTGTAAGAACAACAGTGTAATACTGGCAGCAGAGGTTCCAGCTTAAAACTAAAAAAATGCATAGTAATAAACTCTAAATTAGCAACTTTATTACTGTAAACTAGCAATTTTACAATTTACTTCTGTGAAATTAGCAGTTTTGCAGTCTATTACTGTAAAATTACTGCAAAATTAGCTGTATTACATTGCAAAAAAAAAAAAAAAAATAATAATAATAATAACATTCATTTTTCACAGTGTAGCTTACAGAAGTTCTATCACGTAATATGTGTTCAATAAAATCTAAGTATTATAGAGTAGTAGTGGAAGGAAAATATCAATGAATGAAAAATATTCTTTAGCGCCGTGGGTGGTGGGGAAGCTGACATTGCTTTGTAAGCAACGAGGGAACTTTCGTAATAAAAAGGCATTCTTTCTGTATTTGCCGAATAAAGATTTACAGATGAAGCATGCTGAACCATTTATCCATAAAACTAGTGAATGGAGAGGACGGTATGGTAACATCTGTTGTTGAAAAGCATTATTGTCAGTATAAAAGACTTAAATAACCAGCCATTCAGGACGAGGAAGAAGAGCTTAAGGTACAGTATGGCTTTTCCTCCCCTATTTTTTTAAACTTTCGTATTTGTGAAAAGTATTTATAAATGGCAAAGTTAATTATAGTTTATTTAAAAAAAATTCTGTATTTTTATTTCATTTTTGAAAATTCTGCATTGTTTTTAATATGCTTTGCCGAATTTCCTCAAAAAAAAGGCACTTGTGCTGCCGTGCTAAGCACCAAAGTCGTATGCGTATTTTTTAACAAAATTGAGTTATCGCCACCAGGTGGCTCTTTGTGACGTATTTTACCTAAATACAAAATTTTATGGTCATTTGAGAACGGAAAATATTTAAAAAAAAAAAAAATCTGAAAAAGTTTTATCTGCATCAAATATATGGTGGCGCAAAACTTATCTCAGTTTGAGCACGTTTGCAGATATTTATTTTAGCAAGGCAGTACGCTTAGCAAGGCAGTACGCAGAATCTTTGCGAATGGTTTATGAAATGTCTGCGGAAATACAAAGTTTGTCTATATATTTACCTGCATATTGTATATACAGGGTGTCCACTCCAATCGTGGACCAATAGCTAATTCCTAAACCGTTAGAGATAAGCATAGAGTTTATTTAGGAAAAAATCTCCAAATTACGAAAGGAATTTTGGGTCTATTCAATGTTTTTCAAAAAATCAAATTTTGAAAGAGTTACGAAATTTAAATTTTTATACAGCCCCCCAGTCCTATCAATCATATTTGGTAAAACATTCTTGACACTGTAACGTTTAAAACTAAAAAAAAATCACTCTTCTACCACAAAAATTGACCGAGTTATGACGTTTTGAAAAATCAAAATTTTGAAGGATTTCGCATACGGTCCCTTAAGCGATCTCTCGATGACGTCATGAAATAATGCAAAATCTTGATTTTTCAAAACGTCATAACTCGGTCAATTTTTGTGGTAGAGGAGTGATTTTTTTTAGTTTTAAACGTTACAGTGTCAAGAATGTTTTACTAAATATGATTGATAGGACTGGGGGGCTGTATAAAAATTTAAATTTCGTAACTTTTTCAAAATTTGATTTTTTGAAAAACATTGAATAGACCAAAAATTCCTTTCATAATTTGGAGATTTTTTCCTAAATAAACTATATGCGTATCTCTAACGGTTTAGAAATTAGCTATTGGTCCACGATTGGAGTGGACACCCTGTATATATATATATATATATATATATATATATATATATATATATTTATATATGGCTTGGAGTCGATTATAAAGAATCGTAATCGTTTGATATCACGATTTTGATCATGAAGAACAGAAGATTATGACTACAATTTCAATTATAATCCTCTGCCAAAAATTGCGATTCGAGCAAAGATGAGAGTCAGTAAGCATTATAATCTATTACCATTATAACTTGCCAATTATTATTATTATTATTATTTATTCTTTGGTCACGTTACGGACCAAAAATTATTACAAATGCCTCATACTACATATAGACTTAGAGGCTTAGATAGTTTTCAAATGAAATGTAGTCGATTATAGTTAGTTTTAAGGCAAAAACAAGAAGTTCTGTCAAGAACTAAACGAGCCTACTTTCCCGTACATCGACATCGGCATTCTAGCATCTGATCATTATTCTCTTGATCATCTGAGACTAAACATTATGTCAAACATAACTTTTTAGCACTTATAGCTGATTTCTAATATATAGTCTATACTATAATACGAGAGATGTTTGTAATGTCGAAAATCGCCCCAGAATAAATAAACTCCGGTAAACTTGGGGGTCTGGGGTTTTTGGCCACGGAGAATCGATTGGCGTCGGTTTTGAAGCGCTACGGTCAAAAAGTTCGGAGTTACAGATAGGATTCATTAAATGTTTGAGAAGATTTCTTACAACGCCATTTTCTTTATGATTTCTCTTATTGTTACCGTTTCATAGCAACCGCGTGCTAACAATGGATTTCATATTTAATCACATCAGCTTAAATTTATGTTTTTATGGTGTTTAACAAATAATTTTTGGCAACATGTTAGAATTGTTATTGGTTTGAAATTTAAAAGAGATCGATCAAAATAAAGTTAGAATTGGGTATGGGCAGCGGTAGAGCCGCTATATAGACAGGCCGATGCATCAAGCTTAAGTTTCACCACTTTGGATCCAACTTATTAACTTTCACTTTCATTTTTCATTGTTGAGGAATTAGGGTTACCAGAGCAAAGTTTCGGGACATTGCCAAGCTTTGTTAATTTACGTAAAAAGTTACCAAAAAGCGATAACTGGCCAGAAAAGACAATCCTCACAAACGCGCTGGATCCTAAGTGGTAATCTTGATGCGTCGGCTCGTCAAAATAGGGGCCTGAGGCCGCAGTTGTCCAATTGGTTAGTCGTCGGACTCGTAACCGGAGGGTCTCGGGTCGATCGAGCCGCCGATCAAAGATCCACCGCCTTCATTAATGGTTGCTGGGGGACGTTAAAAATGTTCGTGGTCACAAAATCCTCCAAGTGAAACGAAACCTCTGGGGTGTGCTGGGCCAAGGGTTTACTCGGCCCTTGGGCCTGGTTAAAAATGAACAGAGGGCTCTTCAGGGCCCCATCCCGGTTAAAAAGTGAGTTGTGGTATGTACGGGGGGGGGGGGGACCTGGAGTGTGAAGTGAAGTGAAAGTCAAAACCAACTGGAACCAAATGCGTACTGGAGAGCAGAGACTGTGCATCCATTCGCATCAAATCCTCCCGCGCCTTCGGCGCCAAATGAAATTAAATTAGGTGTGATTTTACGGTGAGCATGGATTAAATAAGGTTGTGTTTTTTAAAATAAATTACGGCTGTTTTGAATGCGTAATTGCAACCAAAGACTCGAAAATGCTTTTCAAGTTTATCTAAATAAGTACTTCGCACTTTAGAAAAAAACACGAGTTTACAAACCTCTTTTTTTTTAACCGAGCGGGCTCGGTCCCCTGGTACACGTTAGGGATAATACTAGGAATGGTTGCCAAGTCGAAAATCGCCCCAGAATAAATTAACTCCGGTAAACTTGGGGGTCTGGAGTTTTTGGCCACGAGGAATCACGAGGTTTTGGTTTTTCTAAATAAATTTGTCAAAAATATTGAACTTCAACACACTTCAATCTTTACACTGCTCACTTTGTACCATTTCTTTAATTGTATAGTTTTTTTTTTATTATCACTTACATTTTATTTTCTATGACTTTTCAAACTTAATCTTTGTATAGAATAATTCCCTTTCCGAAACTTTGTTTAGAATAGCTTACAATGGTGCACTTTAACCGGTTATCTTTTCACCAATGGTTTCACAAATTTTCTTATGGCATATGATGTTTTGATAAATCACAATTGAAAATTTAAATTTTCGAGTTAGCTTCGACACCTGTTTTCCTCGAGCGGAGCTCGGTCACCCGCTGGTAAACTGTAAAACAAGCAATTTTACAGTTTCTTACTGTAAAGTTAAAATTTTTACAGTTTATTGCCGTAAAATTTGGCTGTATTATACTGCAAAACTGACAGTATAATACTGACAACAGAGGTTAAAGTTTAAAACTGTAAAATGTACAGTAAAGTTAGCAATTTTTATAGTTTATTTCTATAACATTCACTGCATTGTACAGTAAAAACAACACTCATATTTTACAGTGTGGATATTATTAAGGAATTTGAAATGCATGCATTTGTGTAACACTTCTGTATTAAACGTCTTTTTAAAATACATTGCTATACCAACTTCTACTTTTAATAAAATATCCACACAACAAATCTTCAAATACGCTTTGAACACGGACGCTTGCCTTTTGTTTTAGAGCTCTTTGAACACCCTTTCTGGAACAACTTCAAAAATTCTTCTGAGTTCATTTTCAGGACACATATTTCGTTCAGCGCACTTTTAAGTTTTTGGAATCTGTTTGAGACCAACTTTTGAGCACGGTGATGTGTCTTTTCTCTTAGAACCTTTTGCAACAGTTCTGAAATATTTGTTTGATTGTAGGTAAAGGTTAAGACTAGCGGTCACCAATCGCCATTGTAGACTAAAAATTATTTTTGGCGACTACAAAAGGTGCTGTTGGTCGCCAAACTGGTGACCATTTTTTTTTCCTGATCAAAAATACAAAATGCTGATGCATCGCTCCGGATATCAATAGAAAATAGCTATCAACATCGTCACTGGCGGCCAATGTTATCTTAGATCGAAAACCGACCCATCTACTTTACAAAACTTTAAAATGACTAATTTCATTCTTGAAAATGCAATGAAACTTTATTGGAAAAATAGTCAAATATGATTACATTTATTATTAATAAGCAAAATAAATGAAATGCTTGTCAAACTTAAAGTATGCATGTGCTTTTTTTTTCTATTTGCATAATGTCTTAATATTTAGGTTTTAAAATGAATAATTTTATTTTTCTGAAGGAGTTTTAAATTTTTTCATCTAAACTTTTTTCTTTTATGTACAGTAATTTAGTTAAGATATATACCAGGAATTTTTGTAACATTACTATATGCAGAATGAAATGGACTGAGATTACAGTTTTGGAACAAGGTTCAAAGTGGCTAGCAACAAAGCCAAAGTGACCATTAATTTTTTGGATTTCCTGGCCGCTGTCCACAATCAAATATTTTTAGTCTCAAGCTTTAATTATAGAAGTTCTTTTTGCTGTAAATTTGACAGCAATATCACTGAGCATTTTTCAAACACTACGGGTCACTGGGCAACCTATGTCTATATTTGTACGAAAAGAAGTAACGATTTTATCACTGTGCTACCAATCTGTTTGTTCTTAAATGTGTAAAAAAGTTTTAATTCAACAGATATCCCTTCTTTTTTTAACGGGCATGTTCTGATCACATTGTTGTGCATATTCTGGTAAATGGAACCCTTTTTCTATTTCAAACGTGTTTTCAGTGCATGATTTGCTTTTTAATTGCAAGTTTTTGCTAACAAAACTGTGTCATTAATTAAAAATTTATAGCCTATAAAATTATTAAAAATAATATTCCAAAAAGTAACAACTTGTAAACGATTATCATTGAAAAAAAGTCGTTCAAAAAGCGTCTTTCTTTAATTTTGTCGTACTAAGCACTAAAGTCATATCTCTACGTCTTAACAAAATTAAAGTTTTGTCACTAGTTAGTTTTTCGTGAAGTATTCTACCTAAGTGAAATCTTCTATAGTCGTTGAAGAATAATAACTAATATTTTTTATAAATTCCAGTTATCATCAGTTTAGTTACCACTTTTTAAAAAATGTGTTTATCAATATACGGAGACTTAAGATTTTAAATTTAGCAATATCTCAATTTCAGCTCGACGGCAGATGCCATCGTTGTGCTTAACATGGATAAGACACTCAATGTTTCACTCAATGACACACATTAGTTCCCGTTGCTTTTGTCGGATGTCTGTGCATCCATAAGCTCAGAATTTTTTGCATTTGAAAAGGCGTTCCTTGTAACGCCGAAACACGTGTCTGCGTCTTTGTGATTGCTGAACGTTGTATTTTTCTCTACAAACTCAATGCACTCTAAAAATAGCTACATTAGCAAGTATAGCTGCTCATTGCTTAGGTCTTAGGGTATATAGCTCAAATTTGAAAGAAATGCACTGCAAAAATTAAGTTGTTGTTTTTACAGTATAATACTGAAAGTAGAGGTTTTGGTTTAAAACTAAAATCACCATAATAAACTGTAAAACTAGCAGTTTAACAGTTTATTACTGTAAAATTAGCAATGTAAAAGTTTATTACCATAAAATTAGCTGTATTGTACTGTAAGAACAACAGTGTAATACTGGCAGCAGAGGTTCCAGCTTAAAACTAAAAAAATGCATAGTAATAAACTCTAAATTAGCAACTTTATTACTGTAAACTAGCAATTTTACAATTTACTTCTGTGAAATTAGCAGTTTTGCAGTCTATTACTGTAAAATTACTGCAAAATTAGCTGTATTACATTGCAAAAAAAAAAAAATAATAATAATAACATTCATTTTTCACAGTGTAGCTTACAGAAGTTCTATCACGTAATATGTGTTCAATAAAATCTAAGTATTATAGAGTAGTAGTGGAAGGAAAATATCAATGAATGAAAAATATTCTTTAGCGCCGTGGGTGGTGGGGAAGCTGACATTGCTTTGTAAGCAACGAGGGAACTTTCGTAATAAAAAGGCATTCTTTCTGTATTTGCCGAATAAAGATTTACAGATGAAGCATGCTGAACCATTTATCCATAAAACTAGTGAATGGAGAGGACGGTATGGTAACATCTGTTGTTGAAAAGCATTATTGTCAGTATAAAAGACTTAAATAACCAGCCATTCAGGACGAGGAAGAAGAGCTTAAGGTACAGTATGGCTTTTCCTCCCCTATTTTTTTAAACTTTCGTATTTGTGAAAAGTATTTATAAATGGCAAAGTTAATTATAGTTTATTTAAAAAAAATTCTGTATTTTTATTTCATTTTTGAAAATTCTGCATTGTTTTTAATATGCTTTGCCGAATTTCCTCAAAAAAAAGGCACTTGTGCTGCCGTGCTAAGCACCAAAGTCGTATGCGTATTTTTTAACAAAATTGAGTTATCGCCACCAGGTGGCTCTTTGTGACGTATTTTACCTAAATACAAAATTTTATGGTCATTTGAGAACGGAAAATATTTAAAAAAAAAAAAAATCTGAAAAAGTTTTATCTGCATCAAATATATGGTGGCGCAAAACTTATCTCAGTTTGAGCACGTTTGCAGATATTTATTTTAGCAAGGCAGTACGCTTAGCAAGGCAGTACGCAGAATCTTTGCGAATGGTTTATGAAATGTTTGCGGAAATACAAAGTTTGTCTATATATTTACCTGCATATTGTATATACAGGGTGTCCACTCCAATCGTGGACCAATAGCTAATTCCTAAACCGTTAGAGATAAGCATAGAGTTTATTTAGGAAAAAATCTCCAAATTACGAAAGGAATTTTGGGTCTATTCAATGTTTTTCAAAAAATCAAATTTTGAAAGAGTTACGAAATTTAAATTTTTATACAGCCCCCCAGTCCTATCAATCATATTTGGTAAAACATTCTTGACACTGTAACGTTTAAAACTAAAAAAAAATCACTCTTCTACCACAAAAATTGACCGAGTTATGACGTTTTGAAAAATCAAAATTTTGAAGGATTTCGCATACGGTCCCTTAAGCGATCTCTCGATGACGTCATGAAATAATGCAAAATCTTGATTTTTCAAAACGTCATAACTCGGTCAATTTTTGTGGTAGAGGAGTGATTTTTTTTTAGTTTTAAACGTTACAGTGTCAAGAATGTTTTACTAAATATGATTGATAGGACTGGGGGGCTGTATAAAAATTTAAATTTCGTAACTTTTTCAAAATTTGATTTTTTGAAAAACATTGAATAGACCAAAAATTCCTTTCATAATTTGGAGATTTTTTCCTAAATAAACTATATGCGTATCTCTAACGGTTTAGAAATTAGCTATTGGTCCACGATTGGAGTGGACACCCTGTATATATATATATATATATATATATATATATATATATATATATATATATATATATATATATATATTTATATATGGCTTGGAGTCGATTATAAAGAATCGTAATCGTTTGATATCACGATTTTGATCATGAAGAACAGAAGATTATGACTACAATTTCAATTATAATCCTCTGCCAAAAATTGCGATTCGAGCAAAGATGAGAGTCAGTAAGCATTATAATCTATTACCATTATAACTTGCCAATTATTATTATTATTATTATTTATTCTTTGGTCACGTTACGGACCAAAAATTATTACAAATGCCTCATACTACATATAGACTTAGAGGCTTAGATAGTTTTCAAATGAAATGTAGTCGATTATAGTTAGTTTTAAGGCAAAAACAAGAAGTTCTGTCAAGAACTAAACGAGCCTACTTTCCCGTACATCGACATCGGCATTCTAGCATCTGATCATTATTCTCTTGATCATCTGAGACTAAACATTATGTCAAACATAACTTTTTAGCACTTATAGCTGATTTCTAAAAGCAAAATATACCCCTCTCATCAGAGGAAATAGAGACATAAAAAGTAAATAAATGAATAAATGAAGTTTTGTCGCACCTTTTAAAGAATGTAACTGTTACAGTCCTTCCGTAGAAAAATTCCTCAATCGTTTTCAAAAAAAAAAAAAATTAAAAGTACAAAGTACATCAAAACACATTTTATCAAAGAAAGGAAAAAAAACTCGTCCGTCGATAAAATGTCTCGATTTTCACTTTTAAACCGTTGCCAGTTGTTGAATATAAATAAAGAATAAAATGCCCTCGTGAATGAAACACTTTTGTTACAAAAAAAAATATCGTCTGCCAAAAAAAAAATAATAGTAATAAATAAAATAACACAAATGAATAAATAAACAAAAAATCGTCTGCACAGTCGGTCATTTTTTTCTGAGCCTGCATTTCCGCCATGTTTGTGGAGTCGGAGTCGGAATCAGAGTCCTCACAGAAGATTATTCAGAAAAGTACTTTACAAACATTATTTATCAAAACCATTTTTTTACAAAGTTAGTTTGAAGGAAATCCGACTTTAAGTTCCAGGATCAACATTCAACTTAAATTCCCCGTAGGCGCTAATGTTAAATTTTTTCTGAACGGTTCAATATTGAACGAAAAATGGTTCAAACCAAAAAGCGAAATAAGGGAATGAACCTCTCCGAGATCTTTCAAACAAAAAAAAGTTTATTCCATTCGGATGGTTCACTCAGAAGTATTAGGTGGGGAAAGGTTGCTTGAACGGTTCAATGTTGAACGAAAAAATGTTCAAATCGGAAATGTAAATACGGGAATGAAGTATCCTTGATAAGATCTTTCGAACAAAAAAAAGTTTGTTGAAATCTGACTGTTCACTCAAAAGTTAGCATCGCGGGACAGGTTGTTTGAACGGTTCAAAGTTGAACCAAAAATTGTTCAAATCGAAAAATCAAATATGGGAATGAGCTGTACTCGCCGAGATCTTTCCAACAAAAAAAAGTTTGTCCAAATCGGAATGTTCATTCAAAAGTTATTAGGGGGGAAAGGTTGCTTGAACGGTTCAATGTTGAACGAAAAATTGTTCAAATCGAAAATGTAGATACAGGAATGAAGTATCCTTGATAAGTTCTTTCGAACAAAAAAAAGTTTGTTCAAATCGGACTGTTAACTAAAAAGTTAGCATCGCGGGACAGGTTGTTTGAACGGCTCAAAGTTGAACCAAAAATTGTTCAAATCGAAAAATCAAATATGGGAATGAGCTGTACTCGCCGAGATCTTTCCAACAAAAAAAAGTTTGTCCAAATCGGAATATTCATTCAAAAGTTATTAGGGGGGGGACAGACAGACAGACCGACCGACAGACCGACAGACACACAAATTCCCCATCTCAATACCCTACTTTCAAATTTTTAATTTTTAGATATTCATTTTACCTTTTTATTTTTACTTTCTTCTATATCTAATATATAGAAGAAAGTATTGGTTTCGTAAAAATTTTCGAATGTCGAATTTTAACGGATTTGCACGTTTTGAGGTGCGCTGAGTCCATTTCGACCATTTTTGGAAAATGTCTGTCTGTGTGTCTGTCTGTGTGTCTGTCTGTGTGTCTGTCTGTGTGTGAGTCTGTATGTGTGTGACCAGTTTTTGTGGCCGCGACAGAGCAAAAACTACTGCATGAAATCGAACAAAATTTTTTGCACATATGTACCACCATGTGAACTGGTGCACCTGACTTTTTTTAGCGAATTCCTCCAAGGGGGGAGGAGCAATCGCACGTGATCTGCGCGGGGGTGATTGCTATATCTCAGAACGTAACCGGCGGAATTAAACGAAAATTAGTCCATAGGTAGACCCTACTGAGTACAGGTGCTGATTCAATTTGTTTGTCAATATCTTGAAGGGGGGTGGAGCAATCGCACGTGTTCTGCGCGGGGTTGATTGCTATATCTCAGGAAGTAACCGGCGGAATCAAACGAAAATTGGTCCATAGGTAGACCCTACTGAGTACAGGTGCTGATTCAATTTGTTTGTCAATATCTCGAAGGGGGGTGGAGCAATCGCACGTGTTCTGCGCGGGGGTGACTGCTATATCTAAGGAAGTAACTGGCGGAATCAAACGAAAATTGGTCCATAGGTAGACCCTATTGAGTACAGGTGCTGATTCAATTTGTGTGTCAATATCTCAAAGGGGGGTGGAGCAATCAAAAGTGCTTATTTTGTCATTGCACCTACTGTATCTCGGGAAATATTGCTGCGATTTGAATGAAATTTGGAATAACACTAACCCAATATGGAAACAAGCATCGAATAAATTTTGGCGCCAATCGCCCCAGGGGGAGGGTGGGGTGATTTTTGCGCTTAGTCAACAATGCGAAAAATTAATTCATTAAAAAATCGTTTTCACGCTATTTAATTATCAAAACAGCTGAAAACTTTTAATGATTTGAAATTTTTAACTGTTGCCAATTTCTTTTGACTAACAAATAAAATGTTTGCAATTAATCTAAACAAGGCTTTTGTAATGATTTCCAATTTCGCTCATTGATTCTGCATTTGCAGGGTTATTACGATAATTGGGAAATTGGAGCTGTTTCCAATTATTCGGGCGAGTACGTATTTTATTTTGTAACTGGAATTCATAAGATAGATATAGAAGAAAGTTTCGTGACGGCCACGACAGCTAGTTTTAACTTGGCGATATTTTTTGGACTTGGCGATATTTTTTTTAACTTGGCGATATTTTTTGGACTTTGCGATATTTTTTAGATGCATTAAGCCAATTTTAGTACTTTTTTCGTCTTTCTTTTATTTTTAACGGGAAAGTAGGCTAAAAAGGAGGAGTGCAACAAAAAATACTAAATGGTTTCGTTGACTAGTATTGAGTTTTCAAAAGCGTTTCAAAGGATGTCAGGCTTTAAGACTGAAATAAATTTGCCCCAAACTACCCTACATTATTAAAGTTGTTGTGAAGGCGATAAGAAGTATTAACCTATTAAATATATTTCTACTTTGACTTTTAGATATTGTTAAGACCCTTACAAAACTCAATAATTCACTACCGCCGTCAAAAATTTTAAAACACAGTGATTGGTTTTTACTTGACTGACTTTTACTTTTTTGATAAAAATTTCTCTCTGGTTTTTAGCACGAAACCTTTCTGCGTTTTCCAGATATGTTACTGGTAAAATGTAGGCACATTAATTGCTTAGTTTTTCCCAAAAACATCCTGAATATTTTTGCCATGTATTAGCGGGTTTGATTTACGAAAAATGTATTACGTATTTAGAACTGAACTACACTTAGTTTAGTCTCTTTGAAAACTTTACTGAATTATAGACATAATAAAATTACGTGATTCTGTATTTTCAAGATTGCCTTCAGTGTAATTTCGTTTATCTTTTTACCTTTATTACCTTGATTAAATTTTCATCTAATGCTCTTTGATTTCGCATCTTAAACTTTCGGATATCTAAGTTATTTTAACTTCAGTAATTTATTAATTACGAGAACAAGCGTGTGTGAATTTCTAATGAAAATCCAGCTCAAAATTGTATAAGGAAACAATATAGTTAATTTTGGGGAATACTTTGATCACAAACTCCGTGTTTCAATGGTTTAATGCAATACAAATTTCAAACTCACGCTAAACATTACTTAGTTATCTCTATCCTATGATCTTTAGAAAAGTTATTTTGTCACTGTACTTCCACTTTTCGATCTTATTAATTTTATTTTTAACTTACATGTATATACCCTTTGAAAGAAACTGTGCTTCAGTTTCTACTTTCATTAATTTTTAATGATGTTAACGCTTTTACTGTTTTATTTGCAACCAAACTTAAACACTAAATATTGAATTTCCTTTATTTTCAATTCCTAATATTTCTACTAATTAATCCCAAAATGACCTGATTTTTTAATCTAAGCGATTAAAGCTTGGACACACAGAAGAGAGAGAGAGAAAACTTAAAAATAGTTGGACGTTTTAAACAAATTTGTTGCCAATTAGCTTAAAATGCATGATATTCGCAGGAAATAAAAAAAAAAACTATTCTAAATTTGTTTTAACTAAGTAGCTCTGAAAAGAACATTTTTTAGCAATTACGTAGCTGGTATGAAAGAATTTATAAGTTATAAAAAAGTGCGAAATATTTCTCTTAAAATATCATATTTAAACTGTTCTTTAAACCTAAAAGAAATGAAAAAAATTGTAGCGTTAAAAATATTTTAAGCTATTTAAATAGTTCATCAGTTCACCTAAACTGTTTTTAAGAAGTATTACGAAGACCGGTGTAAACGGTAAAATATGTGCTTATAAATAATGTGTTTATTGAAAATTGGTTTACCTTCTAGCATATGAATAATGTAGCATCAATTTAACTGCGTTAAGAGCTGATAAAAATTTAAGTCAAAATTAAATTGGTTGAAAAAATACCTTGATAATAATTTGCATGTTAAAAACCATGGTAATTGATTACATACATTCATTATTCATATTTCAAAAACACCCCTCCTCCTTTTTTGTTAGAAATAGATTTCTTTTGCTTTTAAAACCTTCTTTTTGAATTTCAAGAATACTTGATTCTAATCGTTTACATTTAAACTACATATAAAAGTAATTATGCAAAATATATGCGAAAAATATTGTCACAAGGATTACTTAAAATGCATTCTAATACTTTGGGCATGTTTTTAATTGTAGAAATAAGTAAGTAATGGCGAAGTCAGTTCAGATTGTGTTTGTCTTTTTTTTCCCATTCTTTATGATTCATAACGTCAATTCATTTTAAACTAGCTTCTGTTGCACTGAAATCCAGTCACGTTTTTCGTAGAATTATAAACCAGTAGTAGCAACTGTTTGTAGTAACAGCCAGGTAAATAGCCAGGTAGTAGGAGTCAGGTCCTGGTAGAATTTGGACTGATATCGTAAACCTACTGACCGTCCTTGAAAACCGCGCCTAGCTCTCGGAAACCATTCCACGTAAAAAAAGGGGTGATGGGTTGTGAGTGGGAAATTTCCGAAATTTTCAATTTAAAACTTGCAATTGCTATCCTTTTGGCACATTGTGCTGAACGATGTATTTGAAATTATCATCACTCTACGTTGTTTGATACGGTTCAAAATGCTTTCTATTATTCTTCCCCTTATTGTTATTTTACTTATCACTCCTATTTTGGTAAGATCAGAGAAGACTTGACGCATGTGTAACTACGCGGAAGGTTTTATCTAGGAAAATCAGAGAGTGCATATTATTTTAAGCATCCATTGCAGTTGCTGGGTTTTTGTCTTTAATAACACTTTACAAGAAATTTTGTTTTCTTTATTATTAAAGTTCTCATTCCAATCTTTTCGAGAAAAATTGTTATTTTAGGAAATTTAACACATTTACACATTTAAAAAAGAAAGAAAGGAAAACATATTTAAAATAAATATTTCGCTTCAGTTTGTTCAAAGTTGTTCCTATCTTTCTTTAGGGACATTCAGCATCATATGATACTCGGCACTAAAACTTACATTCTAGAATTAAACACATTTTGAAATACAATACTGTTTCGTAAATGAATGCGACGGGTTTGCTTACATAATCCTTTAAACAAAAACATGATAAGCAACAAATCCTGTTCTTTTCTTCCCCATTAAAATTAAGAATATTACTGGCTAAGAAGCTTTTCGATGTTCCATATTTTAATCTCGTACGCGTTTCTCGAAAAGTGTGCAGAACTCTGACAAAGTACTTTTTTTCCCCAAGTAGTTTCATTTGATTGCACTTAAAAGTACATTACACTCTAAAAGCGGAATTACGAAGTCGGTGCTGAGTTGTAACTGAAGGGAATGCCAACATAAATGAAGAGTAAATAAAAGAAATATGTTATATCGGTTTCGGCAACTTTCCACGGTATTTGGGATTACGTAAACCAAGAACTCCTAAAAAGGACAGGCTGACCTATCCACCATTTTGGTTCCAAGACATGAGTGTATTTAGCCGTGTTTAAGGAATTTGTAATACAACTATGCGCGGTTTCTTTAAAATAGACGTATCAAGTTTAGAAACTTTGCGTCGTCTCCATGGAAACCGTAGGAAAGAAAACAGCTTCATTACTTTTTTTATGCATTACTTCTGAGGCATTTTATTTATTTTACTGAATTAGGTTTACGCTTTTATTTATATTATGTCTCAGTTATTTCTCAGCATTTTCTAGCAAATCTAGTCATACATTAATACAGCAAAAATTTCTAAGAAAATGTTGTGTTTTCTCAACGTTGATTTTTCAATACAATAATCTTTTACGCATAAAGCAATTTCAACCGTTTGCATTTAACCATTGTTGCAAAATTAAGTGGGGAAAAAGTCCATAGCGCCGTAACGATGACAACCATCAAGGAAAAAGTGCGGAGAGTGGGAAATTAATTTTACTTTGAGCCGCCAGCCCTGGTTACACAGGGTATATCTTATTACCCGGCGTTGACCGAGTGCATATGAATACAAAATAGCTCTAAAAAAATTACTTAAATGAATTCTATCCTCATAAGCATACAAAAACTTATTTCATGCTAAAATGAAATAGGCGAACCTTAACTTGTTATTTATTGCTAATTGTAATCTTTGTTGAAAAATATTCATATCTAAAAGTGTTAAATTTTATCAATTTGTATGCTCAAAGGTTTATCTCTATTACTCTATATATTCAAAATTGAAGGAAAAAAGCCGTTTTGAGACAAAAAAAGAATTTTGAGCTTTTTGGATTTTTTCAAAATTTTAAAACTCCTTCTAGTATATCAAGGAACCTATGTGCCAAGTTTGATGAAAATCCGACGAAAACTAGATTTATATAAGGAACAAACCTACAAACAAATATATATACATACATCCATTTTTATATACATGGGGGGTAATGTGACTCGCGTCCGTAGCATTCTTTAAGCTACACGTGCTCCCCGGGTACTGCTAAATGAGTAACGGCGCCGCAGCTCTACAGATATAGAAGATACATGGATCTGAGGTCTAGGCAGAAATCCCTGCGCCTGCTGCAGTGGAATGCTGGCGGGATCACGCAGTCAAAGCGAGCTGAACTATTGAAAATTCTAGGAGAAAAGAACATCGACGTATTCACCATCATGGAGGCTAACAAGAAGAAAGAAGACATGGACAGATTAAAATTCCCTGGATGTAACACATTCGTCCTTGAGAAAAGTAGAAAAGTGGCCAGTGGCCTGATATTTGGTGTTAGAGACACAATCACATCCAGTTTTGAAGTAATCAAGACCATGGGCGTAACATACGATAAAGTAGAAATAGCAAAAGTTCATTGCTGGCTTAACTACCAGCACTTCAAAATTTTTGGCATATATAATCCTCCAAATTACAAACCAAACCTTGAATTGATAGAAATTGTAAGAAAAACCATTGTAATTGGAGACTTTAATGCACACTCGAAAAAGTGGGGCTACAAAGATAATAACGCAACTGGAGACATAATGGAGGAGTTTGTGAACTCCACCAACTTAGAACTTTCGTATGATGACAAAGATCCTTTTACTTTTCTCCATTATAGTGGTCTCTCTACCAACCCTGACTTACTACTGGTCTCTGCTGACCTACATCACCTGACACATAAAACCATATTAGAAGATGGGGGCAGTGGACACCGAATGGTTATGGCTGATATAGTCACACTGAAAAATAAGAGAGCACCCCTCCCTCGTGGCAAGGTCTCATGGAATTTCCACAAGGCCGACTGGAATGCCTTTAGAGAATACTTAGAAGTTGAACTTGACGAAACCAAAATAAATTCCGACCACCATCTTGAAAAAATCGCTTCCTCAATCAATAAAACGATACTAGACGCAGCCAAAAGATACATACCTCGAGGAAGACAAAAGAAATACCGCTGCTTTTAAATTCCAGGTTTACAGAACTTAAAACCAAACGTGATGAACTAAGAGATAAAGCCCAGAATCATAAGGATCCTCAAGCAGTACAAGCCTGGAGGAAAAGTACGTAATCCTAGCTAAGGAGATTAACTAGGCAAAGCGTTCTAGTTTTGACAAATTTATTTCTAATCTAAATTACAAAACAGACTCCAAAAAAGTCTATAATTTTGTAAACAAACTCTCTTCAAGAGAAACTAAGATGAAAACAGAACCGTTTAAACTGAATACAAAAATGCTGTATGATGACCACCAGATTGCCAATGCCTTTGTGAAATACTACTCTGCTATGCAGAGAAAAACGACTAGTATGAAGAAACAAGAGAGAAATCTGAAAATAATTAATTTCGCTGATAAAACACTGGACTGTACGGCAATCGAGATATGTAATCGGGATTTCTCTGAACCTGAACTTGAAATGGCAATCTACCAGCTAAAAACAGGTAAATCCCCAGGTTGCGACCACATCTTCGCTGAATTTATTCTAAAAATGGGAGAAAATTCCAGAAGAACACTTTTAAGACTATTTAACAAAATCTGGAACAGCGTTGATGCTGTCCCAACTATTTGGAAGAAGGCTACCATCATACCTATACTAAAGAAAGATAAATCTCCTTCTGATCTCAGTAGCTACAGACCCATCTCTCTGACTAGTTTCACATCAAAAGTAATGGAGAGACTGGTAACAAACAGACTAAAATGGCTTCTAGAAACCAAAGAATTGCTGCACCCTTCTCAGGCCGGTTTTAGGAAAAACCGCTCCACCGAAGAACAAATCGCTCACTTCTCCCAAAGTATCAAAGACAAGGACAAGAGCAACATAGTTGGTGCGGTCTTTGTAGACTTTAAGGGAGCGTATGACTCCGTTTGGAAATCACTACTTATGAATAAATTGGCTGAGAAAAATATAAATGGTAAGATGCTGCGCTATTTTAGGGATTTTCTTGGCCAACGATATATCAGAGTACGAAACGGAATAGCTACATCCAGGTTTAAGCAATTATATACTGGGCTACCTCAAGGAGCAGTGTCGAGCTGTATGCTTTTCAACAT